>MU823747.1:0-22823 GCA_027921425.1 Lentinula novae-zelandiae | reverse complement strand
GTGAACATGTACGCCGACGACGAATAAACAATGTGTATGATGTTAGCAGTTTTATGACCAATGTCCACCAGCTCAAGGTAAATCTTGGCGACGATGTGAACGATCCGGTGAGGAAGGTATCAAATTTGTTGTACAAACAAGAAGCTGATGAAACTAATAGGACAATATATTAAATAGCATTAGAGATATGTTATAATGGCTGACGACCCATTCGTAACCGAAATACACCAGGAACACTTCAGAGCATTAAAGAAGTTATGCACAGGATTAGAAGATGTACAGATAGGAGAAAGGCAATGGAGGTCAAGACAGGGATTATGGAGCGACTACATAGAAAGAGACACAAATTAATAACAGAAAATGAACGTAGAAAGACGAACGCAAGCAAAAAAAAGTTAGAAAGAGATGGAAGGGAAAAAAAAAAGAAAAAAGGCGCTTAACGTGTGAAAAAAATGCACGGGCGCTTGGCAAAGACGGGGTGGCAAAGGACCTAGCAAGCAAGGTGAGTTCCCGTTGTACACCACTGAATGTTTATGACTGTTTACATGTAGGACACCTTTCTTCGATGTTAGAAGAGTATTTTTTCCAAGCTTTCTATTCAATCTACTAGATAACATTACCACGATCGATTTCCGCAGGAACTCAGGCTTCGAAGGGCTTCGAGCGCAGCTATATGCAGGTTATCCTGGCCCCGAACAGGTGGCCTGCAGTGACTTCTTTTCACCTTATAAGCGCCTTTGGCTGTATTTTATCCGTCCATCAAAGAATCCGTCCTTTCAACGGTTTCTTTTCATCTTTTTCACTTTTCAGGCCCTCAAAAAAGCGTCCAATATGGTGGTAACTATATCCCCTCCACTAACCTCCAGCTCCTGCTCGACGTCGTCCGTGAGTCAGAACCCAACTTACTGACTTCTCCGACATGTTCAATTTTCGAATCCTTGCAGGACAAATATGATTCGAACGCAGAGTGGGAACTTCTCGACAGAGAGCCACTGAAAGATTCCTCTCTCAGCTCCATGGAGGCCCATGAACTGAAAGATGCACCAATCATAACGAGAGGTGCATTTCTTCGTTGCGGGTCTTCCACCAGTACTCAATATGGTGTTCTTGGCCGCGTAGTGGCATGCCAGTAAGTCCTAGGCCATTGATTACTCCCAACGCAACGCCTCATCGAAATCATTGCCTTCTAGCTTCAAAAAAGATGTTCACACATTTTCGGATTCTCGCGTCTACTTGAACACGGTGAGCTCATCTTGTCCGGTCATTCATCTATTAACTGATGTTTTGTTTAGAATGCTCCTATGTCTACACTGGTATGCGGTGTCCAAGGCAAATATTTTACCTCTTCATATTAAGCTTTTCCAATAATACATAGGCTTTAGGTTCTGGGAAGTCCCATACCGTTTCAGTGATTCTTGAAAACATGTTCATCTCAAGCTCATCCCTCGGAACTTTATCTAAGCCACTTTCCGGACTAGTTCTGCATTTTGGAGAGGGTGGTGCGGGTTCTGGCCCTTGTGAAGCCGCTTGGGTCGGAGTGTCGAATCATCCATCCATCAAGGCTCCGCAGGTCAAGGTCTACGTCTCCAAATCATCACTCAACACCATGAAAGGTATCTATGCGCCTCTTACCCAACGAGGGAACGTGACTGTAGAGGCTCTGTCGTTCGACGAGTCCGAACTCGATGCTCAGGCTTTTCTGTCATTGATGGCTGTTGGATCTTCCGACAACGCCCCGCTTTATATCCAAATAATTCTAGTAAGCTGAGCAAATTAGTACTTTTTGTGCCCTAGTCGCTGAGCTACGTTAACCATTAGTCTATCTTGCGGGAACTTGGAGAATCATTTTCTTATCAAGCGTTCATGACCGCACTGGAGTTGAAGAAGAAGACCTTCAACCCAGCTCAGTTATCTGGCCTTGAACAACGTCTTGCTCTCTTGACTTCATTCATGGCCGGAAAAAAGACCAAGAAGCTCAAAGCCTTGACAGAACGAAAACGCCGTTTTGCACCTGGACAATTAACAATTGTTGATCTATCCGACCCTTTTATTGACCCAGCATCCGCTTGTGGGCTCTTCGAGGTGCTGACGCGGCTTTTTGTACGTGCAGAGGTCAACACAGGAAAAGTCCTCGTTATTGATGAGGCTCACAAAGTGCGTATTCACTGAAGGACTTGATTGGCTAGCCAATCGGTGATGTCTGAGTAACATTTTAACAGTACCTCTCTTCGAACAATCATCCTTCTGGGTTCACAAAAGCCCTGCTCAGTCTTACAAGGCAGCAACGACATTTGGCAATGCGGGTAATCATTAGCACTCAAGGTAAAGGATGATCGTATTTTTCATTAGTTTATATCCTCAACGAATCCGATTTTCACAGAGCCCACCGTTGTCAACCCGGTTTTACTTGATTTGTGCACTGTCACAATTTTGCACAGGTTCTCCTCGCCTGCATGGTGGCAACATCTCGAGAAGCACGTTCCTGCAGACTTTTCGGATAATGACGCATTCGATAAAGTTGTCAGGCTTCAGGTCAATGTCTTTTGAGATTTCAACTTGAAACAGTACTAACATACTTCTTGTATCTCCAGACTGGGGAAGCAATTGTTCTTGCTCCATCCGGACTTGCTACATTCCCATCTCCTGCGAATGGAGAGCACAATGTTGGTCAGATCGGTCGACGCTATCTGATACTTAAGACTCGGAAGCGGGTCACAGTGGACGGAGGGGCCTCTATCCGGGTCATTGATTAGATCCCTACAAATCATTATGTACATACCCACTGGCAATTGTGCATCTCGGTGCTTGTCATTTCAGTATCCATATTATATACTAATATACAGTACAAACTTGTGGCCCAATGTTCAATCATACAACCAATTCCTTTTCTCTTTTTCGACGAAAGAAACCTATTTTAAGTGCCCTTGCGAGACGAGTCCACCAATATTCATTCTGGTAAGTCCATATCATTGTCAATGTATAGAGCGCAGCGATCACTGTCCCCAATATGCAAACAAATATAACCAGAATAATCCCAATAGAAATTCGATCGGCCGTGTTATGGTTGCCCAAACTGTCCAATGCATACGCCAACGTGGATATCGTGAAAGTGATGATAGCCCACACGAGTAATACCGGGGGAAGACTGAGGAGCATAGCATGTCCGTAAAAACCCAGTAGGTTGTGTTGGGCATTGCGCATGTATGTGAACTGCATGGATGTAAATAGTTAACCTTATGGCCAACTGGAAAGAACACGTACAGAGTCGACTGTCCGAAACTTTGCTTGATGTCTCCATATTGCAAACACGCCCACTATGATGCTACCTAGAGAGCTAAAAGCGGATACAAGTGCTGCGATCTCCATGATACGAGGAACATTGGGTACCGCCAAAAGGCCAACGGTAGCAGAAAGCAGCACGGTCGACTGCGTTTGAAGGGGTCAGTGAAGCGAAATCTTCACATATAATGACGTACGATCAGCAAAAAATGGGAATACTCTCGAACTAAACGATCGATATATGTTTCCCAATTAGCTTGCATGCCCGCCAATCGGCCGCGATATTCAAACGACTGCTTGACAAGTCTCATATATGAGTGTGGAATGCCGAAGAAGACGCAGTTAATGATAAGACGCAAAACCGGAAGAACAAAATTTGCAGGTAGAGCAGATGAGTCTGAGTGGGCTTTATGTTGTGTGTATTTATCATGGCGGCGTTCTGTAAATTCTTTACGGGTGAGTTGACCGTACATCTCCGCATCTCGAAAGCTACAAATTTCACGTAAAAGCCACGCAAGGAAGGAAGTTTTGGCCGTAGAATTGTCGTAGCATGGAACTAGGTAGAGCAATCATAAGGGAAAGTTCATGTGAATGTGAAAAAAACGGCTCACGTTCGAATTCCTTCACGCGTCTGAGAAGTTCTTCGCATTCCTCTTTTGAAAAGGGAACGACACTTCCCGTACCAGAAATCAAATTGTCTGCCTAGTGTGATGTTTAGAATGACAACATGTCGAGGAGAGGTATGTGTACGAACATAAAACCAGGCTAACGCGTCGCAAGCATCAGGTACTCCTCGTGCAGGACATGGACGATGAGCTGAATGTGTCCATATGAAGTTCCAATACAGCCTTCTACGACGATTGACTGCGAAAGAAGGTATTTATTAACGGAGTATGGTAGAACTGAACCGAATGGATAAATTACTGACGAGTCTCGGGATCCATATTCGCAAAGGCTCCATCTCGCGCCTTCTCGTACGCATGGGCCGCGATGCAATGTTTATGGTTAACAAACAATGCGAGATTCCACTGTCCCCTATTGCTGACGTTCAGTTGAACTTCCATGTCTTTCTCGGAACCCTCTGAATCCCATGCATCGAGACCCAGAAACGAAGAACTATATCGAATACCAGAAAGTATTTCTGGATCTCGAATATCCTGGTCGGCAATAATTTGGCCGTTGGAGAAGTATATAGATCCTTGGGGGTGGACAAATACTTTCCAGTCACTGGTTGTGGAAGAACTAATGGAGTGTTCTTTCTCTGGATCGTTACTGAGGTCGTTCATCTGGTGCTCATCGAGTACTGCAATGGTATCGAGAGTATTTGATCTGGTCATGAAAGAGTACAAAGACGAGGGCAATCAATTCATCTGTCAATAATTGAATAAATCAGTCGATGCTTGAAGTTTTACAAAGAGCTGCAAACAGGCTGCTGTGGACCGTGACGCGTTTTTCTTACAATCGTCTACAATGAGTTTTTTTGCAAATAACACAGGAAATTCAGGTCAAACTGGGACCGGAGCAGCAGGTGGTAATATATTCGGTGGTGGCGGTAACGCGAATGCAGGAGGATCTACTGGAACGCCGAGTATTTTTGGGAATACTGGTTCGTGATTCGTGTTTTGCATCTACAGCTGACTGATTAACAACATTAATACAGCCAACAAACCGGCAGGATCCATCTTTGGTGGCGGGAACTCTACGTTGAATACAGGAACAGGAAGCGGGACGAATCTTTTTGGAGGTGGAGGTGGAGGTGGAGGTGGAAGTGGAACATCGACTTCTACACCTTCTTTGTTCGGAGGAGGCCCCAATACCAATAACAATACCAATACAGCCAATAACGCATCCGCTGCAAACCCAACACCTGCCCTTTTTGGAGGAAGCCCGTTTTCATTACCAAAACCAACCGAACAAGCTAATGCGCCAAAACCTGCTGCATCTAGTTGTACGTTCTTCGCTATAAGCCATTGTTCGCATCGTAATCCATCCGTACAGTCTTCAGCAATCCAACACCGAATCCCGGTAGGTTTTCTGTATAATCCTTTCACTAGCTAAACGACTTTCAACTTCAACATCTACAGGCTCATCCGCACCTACTCTGAACACTGGACTTTTCGGCTCAACAGTGCCCAAGCTAGGCGAAAATAATGCTTCATCAACGTCAGCGGCATATGCACCTGGTACCGGAGGTACTGGATTACTTGGTGGAGGATTTTTCAATAAGCCTGCCACTCCCGCGACAAATACACAGGCTGCTGCTACTCCGTCAACATCGACATCCCCTTTCTCTCTTGGCGGAAATGCTGCTGGATCTGGAACCATCCCTACAGCTCCATCAACCCCAGGTTCGACTACTCTTGGCTGTCGTCAACAACTTCGCATCTCTAATCTACTTCATAGCATTGGGTGCAGGTCTTTTCGGCACCAAACCCGCTGAAAATGCGGGAGACAAGGGTAAAGCTCCCGGTACGTGTTTGTATACGATTGTGTGTTCGAAATTAATCTCTGTTGTGTAATCCAGCTGCACCTTTAGGAAACCTTTTTGGTGCCCCAAAACCCGAAGAGAAGAAGGATGGAGGAGCTGCCGGTACAGGTGCGCTTTCTGATCAACAATTACTGGTCGTAAAACTCATGTCATGTCCAGCACCATCAGGGGGCCTGAGTTTCGGTGTATCAAAACCAGCAGGTGAGTGTTTGTCATTTCGTCCGTCCGTTCTGCCACTGATGCCTTTGCTATAGCAGGTGGTCTATCAGGCATCTCCACAACGACCACTTCGACCGCACCTGCACCCCCTGTCGCCGTACAGCCACCGTCTATGCTACGAGGCAAAACCATTGAAGAGATTGTCAATAAATGGTCTAACGAGCTGGAGACCCATGTCAAGGAATTCAACAAATTTGCTGCAGAGGTGTCGGTTTGGGATAGGGCACTGATCGAGAATTCAAATAGTGTATGTGTTTTCTCATTACTGCATTTGATGCCATAGTGATTCAACCCCCTTAAGCTGGCAACACTCTACAGTCATGTTCTAGCCGCAGAACGTGAACAGAACGAAGTCGACCAATCTCTTGATCATATCGAACAGCAGCAGAAGGATCTAGCAGCTACACTTGATGCATACGAGAAGGTCACTGAAGAAATATTTGGTGGCCAAGGGGGGAGTTTACGTGCGTTAGACACTGGTCCTGCGGATACTGAGAGGGACAAAAAGTACGTCTTCCGATATCATATCTCCACCGAAACCTTACTAGCTTTCGTTACTACTTCTGTTCTGCTTCTAGCTACATGCTTGCGGCAGATTTACAAACACACCTTGACGATCTGTCCGGTTCCCTCATTCAAATGATTGAAGCTGTCAATGGCTTGTCCATATCATCAGGACAATCTAGCTCCGGTGATCCAAGTGCAAACGGGAACGATAGATCACAGGAAGATCCTATGGCTCAGATCTCTCAGATATTGAGCAGCCATTTGGATAGCTTACAGTGGATTGATGGAGCGGTGAGAGAGATTGAAGGTAAAGTCACAGAGGTAGAGAGAAGGGTTGGCGAGTCGGGACACGGATCGAGCTATGGCGGCGGAAATTCGAGTGGAAGCGGGATCGGTGGAGTGGGCGTGAGATCAAGAGGTTTTCGTGCATGAGCACTGGATTGGCAAATACAAGTAGGTAAAACAAAACACGGTTAGTAGAATGATTCACAAAGAGATGCTTCTTAGATGCACACGCGCCTGATGGATAGGACATTCCAACAAACGAGGGCACCAAGGAGGTCCCCGTACAAGCTTTTGACGCCACCATGATTAAGGGGAGGACTATCACTGGTAATATATTGGCACAATTGGCTCTGAGAAAACGTGCTCGACGGTATTTATTACAAGTCCATGATTTGGAGATAGCATACTTGACTTCCAGAATCGAGCCTATACTATATACAAGATAAAACCTAGATAAAGCCAGAACTAGACTACTACTGACTACAGCCTGTAAGAAGGTTCGGGTCCTCTGGCAATCGCGTGTCTTCACTTACCTCCTTGATCTCACACACTGCCAGGTATGGTATCGAACTCCTCCCCACAGTGTGGACAGCTGCAGCACACCGGCTTTGGATCCTCATAGATATTCCAAGTGGCTTCTGCTTTGTACGACACTTTCCACGCATAGATGATATCCTAGAAAATAAAAAGCATCTAAGGTTTTCATCAATACAATCAATCAAGATTTGGTACTGACTGTGCGCGAGCCAAAGATTAGAGCAGCTCCTAGAGGTACTAGATATCAAGCATTATTTTGAGAATGTCAAATAGGGGGGAACATTAGACAGACTGATTGGTAAGAGTATGTTCCATTTATCATTTGTCGTCCCACTGCTGAAAAGCCCACCAATGTTGAGTCTACAGAGTTCTCAGCGATCATTGTTACTCGAGAAGCAAAGGAGAAACCCACGCGAAAGCTCCGAAAGGGAAGATTGTAAAGATAATGATCCGCCCAAACTTGTACCATGCGAAAATAGAGATTTCGCCGTCAGTCACCTTTTTGAGTGTTACCCAGTTGCGGGAAAGATGCATCGAGAGCAATACTAGGGACGAGCAAGTCATATCGGTTGTGGTTCAATATTTTGAAAAGCGATGTCCACCTTCGAACACCATCATTCCTGCAGTACCTAGACCAATCAGGATTGCGGCTGTGGTACGTCTATGGAAATGATTATGAGTACGTTTGCAACAAGTACTTTTGTACAAGTGAAAGGAATGAGACTAACGGGACATGACTTGTTATATGGCAATAACGACGTGTAGAATCAATTGTGACTGTATTTGGGGACTGGGCCCCAACCTGAGATAAAAACATTGAATGTCAAGTCACTTTGCTGAAAGAACATAATACTTACAGCCAGAGACACGATGAACATGATGCAGGCCATGGCCACAGGAGTTACGAGGAGCTACCATTGCTTGATCATCAAAAATCGAGAAATCAGGATTCAGTGAAATCGATATACACCATGATGTTAATTCGCAGTAAGTACATCTTGTTGGTTGATATGTTCATAGCTAGTCCAAAGTATAGCTATCCCGCCTTTACTAGTTTTATATAACCCGTTCAATGTCTATAACTCACCTGCAGTACATAAGCCCAGCCTGCAAATGAGACTCTGTGAACAGGAACTTCAGTAATACTGATGATTTTGCGGTGCGAAAGCTGACAAGACTGGTGCCCCATAAACTAAAGAAGCCTGGAAGAGGCAGATCCCATATCCAGGTTGAGCAACAGAGCGTTGACCGATTGGAAGAAGTAGCAGGTAAGAAGAAGAGTAAAAAATGCTGGAGGCCATCAAGGCCATCCAAGTAGAAGTTCTAGATACCATTGGGGACAAGAGGGCGGGTAAAAGAACGAGGGTGGTCATCAAGAGACCCACTACATTCATGATGTCGAAAACAATGATTGTGTTGGTCTCTACTGCCGCTGTATTATCACGGCCCTCAAAACCTTTAACGAGATGTTAATATCTCTATCATGCAACTCTAAGCAGAATCTTGCCTGTACCTAGAAGAGACGTCAAGCCTCCTGCCATAGTAGCTGAAAGAAGAGAAAAAGAGAAAGAGTGACCTGGAGCTGCATTCTGCTAGCCTTGTACTGTGTTACTTAGTTATAATGCCACGGTCCATCGTTGATCAGCGTTTACAACGATGATTGATTTGATTGATTTTGCTTGGTTACTAATCAGATCAGATCGTCACGCTTGAGAGCTGTTCATCTCAAGCCGCATGCTCCTTACATCTATGCTTTGTAGGCGAAAGAGTAGACTGTCGCTGCCCTGCTAAGTTCTCACAATGCCTATTAGCTTGAAGACCCGCCTGTTTCTCTCCTATGCTGTTGATTGGTATGGCTTCTCTCCTACCGTATCTGCAAAACCTGTATCCTCGGCTCAGGGTTCGAAAGCAGGCTGGAGGCAGCCAAAGCAGTCCAGAGAGCATGCTGCTTCCACTGCTGTTTACTGCTGTCCAATCCTCCTTCCTCTTGCGAGCATGCAGGTTTTGCAGACCATGTCATTTCAACATGTTTGGTTTTTTTTAACAAATTGCACCTCAACAGGACTATACTCATTGTAGTGGCGTACGTCGTTCACTCTAGCTTCTGGGACAAAGTCAATTATCTCCCCTTCGCAGTCTCTTCGCCCATTTCTACTTGAACCGTCTGCAACAGTTTCCTGAGTTTGACCTGACCGATACATCCATCCAGTATTCAATTAAAGAGGTACAAACAGTTTCGGTAGGTTGACGACAATCTCAAGGCGTTAAAGATTGAATCGTGTTCATCTGTACTGTCATATCAAGAACGGGCTATTGATCGCTGTCTTGGTTATTCCATATTTGTCCATCGTTGCCGGCAATCTCTTGTTCAACTTCCGGGATTGGTGGGATCTACATGCTAGTTTATTGGGCTGTGAGCAATCATTTTTATTTACTCATTATACTCTGATGATGGTTCGTGTTATGCTAGTATCGATTAGCTATTCTGCTTCTGGTAGTTTCGTTCAATTCGTTCGTGTTACTGCCGGAAGGCCGCGGCCAGGTAGTACCCTTTCATATCATTGGATTCTGCCCAGCCTTATCAACGTTTTCCAGACTTCATTGCGAGATGCGATCCAGCTGCAGGCTCCGTGAACAGTGCATTTTTTGGCCTGACGAACATCACAATATGTCAGAGCACGGACTCCGCATTCATCAAGGACGGAATGCGAAGCTTCTTCAGTGGTCATGCCATCCTTTCCGCTGCAGGGCTTGGTTTCATGAGCTTGTATTGGGCTGGGAAATTGCATTTGTTCAATCAAAAGGCATACACTGTGCGTTGCGTTTGTGCGACTCGTTCCCAAGTCGCTGCTTGATAATCGGAACGTAGTACAAAGTGTGGCTGGTCTTCTCCCCACTAATCCTTTCAATCTGGATCTGTTTGACTCGCGTCGCGGATCGCAGACATCACTGGAACGACGTGGCGTTAGGGTTCTTTCTTGGCCTACTTTTCACTTATATAATTTACAGGCAATTCTACCCCTCACTTGGCGATCCAGAATGCGATATACCTTTTCGTCCGAGGGTCATGTCTGCGGAGCCCGAAGATACTCGTGGCGGCTCCACCGGTTTGCGGCTCCCTACTCGTAGGCCCGGCTGGATGCGGCTAGGTGGCTCTGCTAACAGAGGTCCGGAAGGAGAGCTTGAGTCCCTTGGATTCATGACTACCCCTTTCGATTCAAGACACGGTGCGTCCTGTTGCTGGACTCTTGCATCCACCTATGTGCTGACATAGACAGCAGAGAACGGCGCAGAGAATTATCCTCTGAATCGAAGGACCTCAATACCTCCAACAACATCGTGAAGTCCTCTTTTATTACTCTTGATGAATCTTTGTACGCTGTCTCTAAACCACTCTCAATACTTGCTTATCGTGCTGTCGACTTCGTTGCTGTTGCATCCTATATTTCCTGTGTAATTACTTGCCTGTATTGGGACTGTGACTTTGTAACTTAATTATCTTCGAGTAGTTGTGCCAACACCTCTGGCTGTATAACACCGTCGCACGCTGCATGTCTCTCAATAGAGAACAAACAAACCAACTTCTGTATCGAGTCCCTACTGTCCACATCAGTACGGCACATCAACGGTTTTGCCTTCCTTTGCACTCTTCTTTGCTAGTTCAATCATCTCAATGACTGCTGTTGCCTCCTCCCACTTGACCTTTGTTTCAACGCCCTCTCTGATCGCTGCTGCGAGATTACGATACAAATCCGCATAACATCCCGGCTCTTCTGATGGCCATACTGATTTAACGAACGTCGTACCGACAGGATCTGTAGCGTGTTCGAGTGCACCCCAGAGTATTTCGGGTTCGAGACCATAGCCTAATGAGGGAGAGGTGATCAGATTTTCCGGAGTAAGGCTTGCAGTGCTGGTACTAGTAGCGGTGACAGGAACTGCAGTAAGACTCTTAAGTTGCTCTTCCTGAACATCCACGCCGTATTTGATGTAAGATCCTTTCTGACCTAGGACGTTGAAGCGGAGTTGAGGAGAGTGAACGGAAAGGGGGTGAGCGCGGAGGATGGCGGTAAATGGGTATGGCAGAGCAGATTCGGCTGGGTAGTGCATATGAATTGTGAACTGGTGGACGGAATTATCTTGTATTGATTACGAGTTGAGGTATTGAAAGCACGGAGATCACTTACATTATCGTCTACATCAGGATGTCCTACTCCCCTCAAGTTTGATGCAAACGCTGTGATCTTTGTGGGTCGATCAAACAAGCAAAGGGTCTGGTCAATCAGATGCGAGCCGAGGTCGTATATTAACCCAGCAGCTGGACGCGGCTCATCTTTCCATGACCCTTTCAATCCAAGGCGATATCGGTCGAAACTTGTGATGCCAAGATATCAATTGATCATTCACCCGAGGAAACCACAACAACGACAGCTTACTGCGATTCGAACTCAACCACAGTCCCCAAACTTTTCGGGTCACTATCCGGCAGATCCAATAATTTCTTCAACGCCAAAAAATCTTGATCCCATCTGCGATTCTGAAACGCATACAAGACCTTTCCCTTATCTCGAGCTAACTCGCCCAACTCTTTTGCCTCTTGTACACTGGGTGTAACAGGTTTATCCACTAGAACATGTTTTCCTGCTTCCAGCGCGGCTTTGGCTAGAGCATAGTGCGTGTCATTCGGGGTACCAATCAAAACCAATTCGATATCGGGATCGGAAAGGACTTCCTCGAGAGTTCGGTAAAGCTTCACTTCAGCGGAAGAAAGGTGGAAACTGTCACAAACGGTGCCGGAGGGAGTACGGGGATTGCGCTCGAGGACGCCATGCAGGGCAAAGAGCGAAGGAAGACCGAGGACAAATGGGACATGGAAAGTAAGTGTTGCTAGACCTGCACCAATTGCACAGCACTTGATTGGTTCCATGAAAGGAGCAAGCAAAACAAGAATGCTAAGATAGGCTCGATAAGCACCATGAGCATGTGATATTGACAAATGAGAACCTGATTTACGGTGAAGCCGGCGTGGCGCAATGGTAGCGCGTAGCTTTCCTACAGTGTTGGTCAGGCTGAAGTTGCGGGTTCGATCCCCGTCGTCGGTTTATTTCACATTCTGGGATGAATCCCGCTCTCTTGATTTCCTGAATGGATTAATTTTTGTACCGCTAGACCATCCTATATTGCCCGGTGAATCATACTGGAAAAGGGCCTCGTTCCAAGGCACTCACCTTCCTTGCTCAAGACTATCTTATTTGGACTGGAAGTGTCACAACATGATGAGATACTGAGTCTACTCACATAGCATTATTCATCTTCAATCAAAGACTGCAAACTAGCATAATACATATCTTCTCATTGAGCCCGAGATGGTAATTGCGTTGTTGAGAGGCCAAAAGCAAAGCTGAAGCATGTATATAGTGCACTTTTATTGTGGGAAAATCACCGATTTGTTTGTACATATGTACAAAAGACACCAGGAACTGCTTCAATTGTCGGTGGCAGATACTTAGACTTGACAAGGAAGGTGACTTTGCATGACTAGCGCAGGACTTTTCGCCAGATTTAGATAATTGAGTGTTGGCTGTTGGGCGATGAGGTTTGGGAGTTCCTGGTTTCTCCTGGTTTATGGATTCTTGGTTGGTCGAAATGGATTTGTACAGTAGTTAGAAAGTCGAGGTGTAGAGTTTCACGACACGATACAGACCTTGGGGGTGGTACACTGGGACTTGAAAGATGCTACAAAGGGATACATCGCGTAATCTAACTACTTGTTGAGCAATGTTAGAGCAACTTGAATGCGATGCGAATCAATGAAAACATTGATCATTGCGGCTGTAATGAGAAGCAATAGGCGGATAAGTATTAACGAAGGACAAACACTGATAGCATTGCAACGTCCAGATTTGGTGCAATTAGTGGTAGACATACCAAATAGGCGAACAATTGCATTGATGATGATAGTAGCGGGGTGCTTGTCATAAACATGTGATCGTTACATGACTGCAATTTATTAAGAGCGTTCGATCTTCATTGTCCAAGCATTTTCCACTCTTGAGCTCACTCATACATCGCCAGAAATATTCCCACTTGATCATGGAGCAACCACGAGAGAATGTTCTCGCGACCGAAACTCCCATTCCTCAGCAGAAACAGTCTCAGGATCTGCCTGTCGTCGAGAAGACTCCCGCAAGTCACGAAATCACGACCGCCGAAGACGCGGTTCCCCAGCGTGATTCTGTTTTGACCGAGTTCCTCGAAGATGTTAGAGATAGTGTTGTATTATCTCTCGATGATTTTGCAACCCTTATCCTCAACATTTCCGCTGATTGCAAAGTCGAAGAGGAATTCAGCCTGCGACCGGAAAGCAAAATAGTTCGAGATGCTTTCAAAGCGTCTCTGAAAGTTGCGATAGGAGCGGCAGAGGGTGCAGGGAAGAAGGGGACCGACCCCATAGCACATGAGAAGGAGTTGCACCAGCCCCTTAGAAATCTCTTGGATACATTGAGAGATGGGGAAGGTCATCTAGGCAAGGACATCAATGAAGAAACACTCTTTGTAGATCCTCGCCCGGTTTTGGCTTCTCTATTGGAGAGGAAGTCTGATTTGAGTGGGATATACATTCAGCTACAGGAACTCTTGGAAAACAGAAGCCTTTCAGATGACCTTGCGGAAAGAAACATAACTGGGATTTTTTGGGGACTCTTGATATTGTTTGTTGAGGTTGGGTGCCAGAAGAAAGATTTCGTCGAACTGAACATCCGCAAAGAAGGTGAGTCAGCGTAACTATCCTTCACTGCGTGATATTTCACTTACCTTACCATTTGGCGCAGAGGTTGTAACACCCGCAAATAGATCATCACAGTTTATGGTGTCCACTCCATCGCAGCATGGATCAACAGAAGGTTCGCAAACGGCCTTCAGTCATTCGCGATCACCTCCTTCAAGTTCACAAACAGAAGCGATATATCACAAATTGAACAAACGGGTGAGGTCAAATGACGAAGTCGGTCTTACCAGCATAGGTAATTTGTTCATTCATCTCACGGAGACTTGATATCAATACCTATTCAGTCATGCGGCCTCAAAAGAAGGTGAAATTCCGGTCCACGTCGCAGTCTAATTCGCAGAGCTTGAGAGGGTCTAAGAAGATACGGAAGAGCACAGGTGAGGCTATATCATACCTTGTGCATTCAGCTTGGAATTGAGCCCATGATAGAGGATTGCCCCGCTTCTGTGGGCCGCACACAGTCAGATAACTTGCCCGCTACCCCGCATCCAGTATCCCCGCACAGTGCTTCTACTCTAGCTTCTGCACCCACCAGTCTGCTGTGTGAAGACGAAAGTAGACTTCACGTTAACATTTGGAGTGAGGACAAAAAGAAGACAGTGGAGATCGCGACGGTGCAGGAAAAGTCTTGGGAATCATATGTAGTTCAGGGTGTCGAAGACAAGGTACGTGGTCGTGGTAAACAATTTGTTCCTTCCCTCCGGCCCGATTTCACTTCACATTTTTTTCTCGCATTCCATACTTACTTGAACATTCTCTCACTATAGTTTTCTTTCCACGTTCAGTCCTCCAAGAATGATGAGTGGAAGAAACTTCTCATTGTCATGGTCTGCCAGCTCAAGAAAACCCCTCGTACTACGAAAAACGCTGGATCCATTCCAACTTTGTACATAGATGGCATCGAATACCTTCAAGATCCTGAGCTGTTCTCACATACGTTCGCACTTGATACTCAAGACTTGATCGACGCTATCTACTCTTTTGTTGGAACCGATGGGTGTTCACGGAAGGTCGTTATTGAGTCAATTCTCCATCATGCGGAGGACGCTGTTGGTTTGTACGCAGTCGTTGCTGAGGTGAAATGCCTCTGCATGGAAGCTGACTGTACATGGAATGGGGAGAGGAAGATCTTGAAGATCAGTTTCATGGGCACGGATCAGCAGTCAGAACAAGGACTTATTGGGGAGGCTAGATCGAAAGCAGAATCGACTGGAGAACTCTGGGCACTCAACCATCTTCCAAATGCCATCCACTCACTCAGTCTGCTCCCTAACAAAAAGAAAACGTTTCACAGACGTTTCAAATACGAGGAACGAGTGATGCATGTCACAGTTTTTGAGAAGCTTCATCCGCTTTCCGAGCTGGAAGATCCAAAGGATTTCGCGCAGGTATTTTACGACATTCTACAGAGTAAGCCTCCCTTCAATTCAATGTATCATCATCTCACTAAGCCTCACATGTCATCTAGTTCACCAATGGCTTTATGAATGTGCTGGGATTCTTCATCGTGATCTCAGCTCGGGTAACATCATGTTCAGACGCAAAGAGGGTAGGATTTACGGTGTCTTAAATGATTTCGACCTTTCTTCTCGCATTGAAGATTTGAACAAAAACCCGACATTCAATGTTGTCAACCACACCGGCACTAGGCCGTTTATGTCGTACGATTTGCTCAATTCTAGCTGGAAGGGCGGTCATCTGTATCGCCACGATTTGGAGTCCTTGTTCTACATCATCCTTTGTCTTGCCTGCCGCTACCGCAAACCTGGAGTCCCCGCCGACGAACCTAGGGCTTTTTCGAAATGGTACAGTGGCAGTGACAAGGAAATCTGTGGCGAAAAATGTGTCTTTCTCTTGAGCCCTTACACTAATCTCCCTATCCAACCTTACTTTGCAGGGTTCACATCTTGGCTGTGGCTACTTTTCGAGGATATTTGTGTTGGTTATAAACGACGACCAGTTTACCGGCTTTCGACTTCAAAGAAATATTTAAAACACTCCGATGATGGTGAAGGCCTGGGCTTTGACTGGACAACGTTGAACAAATGTGTTACCTACGCTAGAATGCGGTTGATAATGTCCTCATTCGAAGGGCAAAAGCTCGAGACGCGGTGGATAGGGAACCAGGATCATTGAAATTTCTTTCTGATCTACATGTTTTTCGTTCTAATGTTACTGTAGTAACTTGCAATGTGTTCAACCGTTATTCATATCTGTAATTTTTGTTGTAGGAATACTCCCCTTACGACGTGTCCGTAGACACTCTTGCTATGATCATACTGCTCCCATGCGATTTCAGAGCCGGTTCTCAATGCTACTTTTCGAGTGATGTGTATCATTAGGTTGTGAAAACTAGTGGGCAAAAACTGAAAAACAATAGAGAGTATATGGATAGAAATTAGAATCAATTGAGTGCCTTGCCATCAACGACATCTAATCGTTATATATGAGTCACTTATGCACGTCGGAAACTACTTAGTGTTTCAAGAAAGGGTGAAGAACAATAGAGAGTTGAGATGGCACTATGAAGTCAGTTTTCGTGCAATAATGTGTGCTTTACATCATTTCCTTGGCGCAATGCCTCGAACAGCACCCATGTCTCTGCTTGATGTTTCGGTCTACTCAAAATAGAAGAGACCTAGTTCTTCGTTTTATATAAACGATGGTCATGTTATTACAATTGGACCGCATACTTATGAGTGTCAGCTGCATTGGGTGTTAGGGCGACAAGTATTGACGTGAATTTCATTTGCTTTTTGCGTATTGTGTATGCTTCTTGTACTCCACCTTCAAGGCCTCTTGGGTGGGGTCTTCACATTCCCTCTCAATGGCATAAGATGGTTACCGGGAGGTTCCGCATCACTTATTGGCAGCATACTGGCAGCTTACCAGCAGCTTCCATCTGCTTACGGAATGGTTACCGATGACTTACCTAGAGCTTTTGCATTACTTACCTATTACTTACTGCTTGTATAGTTGTAGGCTACGTGACTGGATCATCAACGAAACTACCCCAGCAGCGTTTATAGATGCTTAATGTTAGGTTAAGGCAAAGTTTCATACAATCATCTGGGGAAAATGATGCACAATCAAATGGACTTTGCCGAAGAAGATTGCGGTAAGCCGCAATCTTTCTCGGAAATTCCCCTCAACTAGCTGAACAAGCGTACTTGGAGACTAAAAATCCACCATCACTTCAAATGCAAGTATCAGATACAGATAATGTACTAGAATTCATGAGGATACATTGTTCTTGCAATTGCAAGAGCATCGATCCAGAGCCGTACAACTTCTTGTTCCCAGGGAAGGCGAACATGATTATTGAGCTGTTGATCAAGTGAAGCGACTTGCTGTTGAGTAAGAATAATTGATGGTGGGTCCACAATGACTTCATTGAGATCTGGAGGGGGGCCCCTGCGACCAAGCCAAGATCCTGGACCTTCATGAATGTAATTCCTCCGAAGTGCCGCTAGCAGCACCTCATCCTGTAGCCCCTCCCAGTCAACACCAAAGACCTCAAGCTCTTCATCAGTCATGGCAAACTGCCTGACATCATCCCCTCGGATACCATTCACAAGCGAGTCAAAGACAAACATATCCTCTGGAGTACAAGCAGGACCATTACGCTGTGAAACTCGGTGACTGTTCCACGATTCTGCCCAGAATGCAAGTTGTTCATTGATGATTGGAAGGAAAAGGTGCTGAAGGAGTGATATGTGGTTCGGGTTGGAAACTTGAAGTCCATGGCGCATTTCTAGGAGGGTAAACATGTCGTGCCATGTTTGACTGCAGTAATGGCTTACGTCTACCCATAAGCACTCTATGCGGACATTGTGGACAGACCTGGATCAAAACAAGATTCAAAAGATATCAAAGCTAGTTAATATTCATATTTTACCTTCCCCACAAGTAAGAGCCACGTCCCTCTCCATGGGCATGTTCCATAAATGCCGCCACCCAAACATTTTCCACTCCATGGTCTCCCCGGACACGTGAAGGAAGACCATATTTTCCCGCTGCAGATAAGAAGAGCGATAGAACAGTCTGACCACGATTATTGTTACTTGCACGCAGTCCTGTTATGAGGCGCGAATAGCCGTCAATGAATCCATGTATAATTATACCCCACCGGATAAGACCTGTAATGCAATGTCGCTAGTTATTCAGAATGTCAGGATGGTATTAATGGAAGACTTACGGTGGTGGCCATCATGATGCCACAACGAATTTGGGCCAGGGACTGAATATCCTCGGCGACGAATTCTAATCCGGTCAAAGACTCGGTGGACAGGATCGATACGAAGGAGAGACTGGCGAATGCGCTCATATGGGACTACAATATCAAGCCGGCGAAGCATCCCATCAAGCATTCGGATACCTGCACGATGGTAATGAATGCGCAAACATCCTAACAAAGAATCCAGTTGCTCATCTGTGATGTGTGATATGTAGCCAGGAGAAGACGAAGATGGTATAGAGGCAGCTTCTGTCTGCACATCCTCTGGTAATTGGGCTGGCTCTGCAGTTTCAGCATCCAAAACCTCATCGAGATTGTTTAGGCCTTCATCACTACTGGTTGAGCCTGGAAAAGGATTGATACCAGGGGAAGCGATGCCATATTCCAAAAGACGACGACGCAAGGTTGAACGTGGAACATCAAGGAAATGACTGAGTCCAGTTGTGGTACGCTGATGATAGGCGAAACGAAGGAAATCAGGATTTATCACAGTACGAGGACGTCCAGGACGTCCAGTATGTTCAACAAACACAACCTCAGGTCTACCGCTGTGAGATGATTCTATGCGTAGGTTATGTAGGGCTCGAATATCCAGGATCATAGCTTGGACACTACTTCGCAGAATCTGAGCTTCATCGGGCTCAAAAATAGATATGTTCTGAAAGGAATATCAGGTCAGCAACGTGTTGGCTTTGAGAGGCTAAAGTGAAAGTTTCACCTCTTCAGCAAGCCGTGAAAACTGTTCCAAATCCTCTCCAAGCAGTTGCAATAGAAAGGGATCTGTTGGTTCAAGATGAACTTGAACGAGAACAGCCTCAAATTGGGCAAAGTGAGCTCTGAAGGCTTCCAGGAGGCTCGTTGGGGATAGTTCTAAAAGGCCAGCAGTTGTAACATTTGGAGCAATAGCCAGTGGAACTAGATTGACAAGAAAAATCCAAATCCAGAGGCGCGTTAGGAATAATATATGCATTGTAAAGAGTCCAGTACCAAACCAAACGAGAAATATTAAGCCTTAGCTAGGAACCGGCACAATGTCCGAGATCCCAAATTCTCACAGTTTGTTTGATATCTGGAATCTCGATATGCAAACTGTTCTGAACTGCCTATTATTTCTGCTCAAGATATTTCAGCTGCGAGGGAGGTCCTGTTGATCACAATGACATGTCTCTATTCTGCTTCAGAGGAGGTTCACTAACAAAAGACAGTGCATGTATAGTTGCAAAGCATCCCAAATTTTGCCTTTTGCCATTAAGCTCGCTGATTTCATTTTCAATCATGGTGATCATGGTGATCTTTAGTACGTACTTGTTTGGATCAATGGACCCACTTCGAATAAAGAAGTTAGCTGCCTTATTTAGATTTCTTTCCCTTCCCCTCATGATGATATGCTTCACCGAACCACCTGACGGGAATAGCGAAGACGACCTTGCAGTACAACAAGTCAACAATCTTGATCTTCTAACGGACGACTACGATTTTACATGTGGTCCTTACGCCAGTGCGACTGGAGGTCTTTGGGATGGAACTTATTCTAACAGTTCCCTTACTGGTGAGCCGCTGTAACCTTGTAGGTGAAGCTTTATCTCATGCAATTGCAGGCCAGTCGCATATCAGTCAACGTGGTGAGTTATTGTGAATTTACAACTAATACTTCATATACTAAAAGATGTTGCAAGATTTGACTGCCGTTCATAATGGTGGAGCTCAATTGCTAGGACCGGTCGCTCCGCAAAATGGTACGCCAAAGCATCCACAATCATTATGGATACCAACATATACTCTACAGACAACTATCCATTTGTTAGCGGAGGCTTCGCTGCTCTGGTTCCGTCTAGTCAAACTCTACAGAACGATCCCTTTCGATTTGAGGTAGGATCAGGTAACAGGGATGCCAGCGGTGCGGTCGTGCCTTACATCGCTACTTTGGCTTGTACCCAGCAAGTACCTACCACTGCTCCAGTTTCTTCTAGTCAAGCTCAAGAGAACGATCCTTTTCGGTGTGAGGTAGGATTAGTTAATGGAGACGCTGGCGGTGTAGTTGCACCTTATATCCCTCCTTCAGTTGGTACCCAGCAAGTGCCTACCGTCTTTTCTGGTAGCTATAAGTTCGACACCTGCACATGTATTCCAACTGATGCGCCCTTTTGAGTTGCAGATCACAGTTTCATGGAATCGATTGCCCAGCCTCTATCTACTACATTGCCTCGATCTCTCCATTTGCCCTTTTCAAATGAGTTCCTCATGTCGGCTTCCAATGTTGAGCATCGGCCTACTAGCCCAACTGCGGAGCGTCGTCCGCTTGCACCACGCTTCAACCCACCGAAAATCGGTCCGATCATCATGACCTCTGCACGCTCCTTCGATGAATTTGTGGCTCAATATCCCAAGCTTGACAAATCTAAAGCTACGTATTCAAGCAATTGTCGTCGTCGCACGTCCACGTCGTATTACAGCTGGGCAGACTCCCGTGATTTCAGCGTTGAGATTGTGGGTTATGCGGGTGGTGGTCAGTTCGAGACGTACAGAATGTGTTACAGTGATGGAACAGAGGAGAGCCTTAAGGATATTCTCAAAAACCATCTTGGGTGGAATATCGGAACCTTCAAGGTAGCCACCAAGGACTTCGAAGATGCAGAAAATCTCCCACAGCTCTATGACTGGAATCCTCAGACCATTTCGAATTACGCAGACATACCTCCAGCTGCACCTGGTAAGTAACAAACTACTTTCTGAAGTCTTGCACTTAGTATTTCCTTTTTTCTCAGGTGAGACTGTTGTTTTAGATAAGAACAATGCTTTCCAGGTCTGGAAAGGCATGGTTTTTCTCTTTCGACAGCCAGGTTTCTTTTTATATGGCAAAGAACCAGCTAAAAACATACTTGCATCTCCTGAGGAGCAGTTGGCAGCCCAGATTAGTCAAAAAGCTATCCATCATAATCTCAAGGAAATCCGACAGAACCTTGTTGATCGCTATCTCTAGTCACACATATCATTGTTCCTTTGCTTACCACTTTCAATGAGTAGTCCCTCTTCCTCATCATACTATCATTTCACTATACTACACTGCCGCTCCTTTCACATTTACTTGCTACAGCACTATACCCTCCTTTACCTTCCTTCTCGTATTGCAACACTTCCGATGAAAAGTCCCCCGTCCTCAGCATACTATCATTCTACTATGACTACACTGCCGTTCTTTTCACATTTACTTGATACAGCACTATACCCTCCTTTACCTTCCTTCAAACTTTCCTTATCAGATTGCAACGCTTTCAATGAAAAGTCCCTCTTCCTCAGCATACCATCATTTTACTATACTATGCTACCATTTATTTCGCATTCATTTAATACAGCACTATACCCTCCTTCAAACCTTCCTTATTGTATTGCAACAATATTTAGCTTCTAGCCCTGTCGCCCTCTTTCCTCAGTCAAATAGATGTGCTCTACATCTCGGGAATAGCACATGCCATGCCCAAGGTCAAAGGTCATGTGGGGGCATTGAGCATGGCGTAGTTTGTTGCCGACAATTTTGTCCTGGACAGCGATGTACAACAGGTCAACATACTATGTGCCACAGAATAATCAGCGGGTCGGTATGTCAAAAAGCAATGAGTGACCTGAGACACTAGAATCTTCCTCAGATCATGATTCGGACGCGGATGTGCTTGCAACTTGCTCCTATTTGCGCTCTACTTAAGCTTTAGAACTTGTCACTGTCTCTTTCTTCTTTGTGAGCTAACATTCTAAAGGGGTTGCAAAAGGATGAAGGATCCACTTTGATACAAAGACGATTAATAAGTGCATCTATACAAATACAAGTTCGAAACCCTGATTACACTAATAATTCTGGGTGGATGTTTCAGGCATCCAGACGCTAGTTGCTCCAGACCGGCAGGCTGAGAATAATGAGGAGCGATGTCGAGCACCATGTGCTGCTGCACTCGGAACTCGACAAATCCTATGCACTATGGAGTGCATCAGATTAGTGTGGAGGTTACAGCCCGGATCCTGCAGAAATCCCTCAAGAACGGTGCCTGCAGTTACCGATCCCGCTCAGAGATTTCCTTAAACAGTACTTATTGTCCGATCCCTCTGCATGGTCTAGCGTTTGAGGGGACTTTTATTTATTCTAGATATTATTTCCTTATTATTTTATACGTTACACACTTCGTTCCCTCTCACTACTTAGAGTGTAGGTAGGGGGACAATAAAAGATAGATTCCCCCCCCATTCCATCGGGACCTCAGTAAGATACGCTACAATCCTGAGCGAACAACCTCGTTCGAGGCTTTCCCTGAAGACATCACAACCTCCCGCCGTACTCGAGACGAGTCTAACCCGCGTGACGGAATAGATCCCGTTTCATAGCGACTAGTTCAGAAAATTAGTCAAGTGCAAGATACAAAAACAATTGCTGACGGCGGACCTTCCAGTAGCCAACTTGGTTTGATTTCCATCACTTGCCTGACAAACGAGTCAAT
>MU823746.1:0-22859 GCA_027921425.1 Lentinula novae-zelandiae | reverse complement strand
TATACTCTTACAGGTACATTATCAATACAGTTGCTTTACAGACAACTGAGTATACTCTTACATGTATGTGATGGTTTTTCATCATTGGATAGTTAATGGCCTCTGGACATTGGTTGGAAAATAAGAAGTGGAACAAGAGAGAAGTGTCTAAGACTGTGCTAACTAGCAATCTTACAATCTTACCTATGGGAAGCACTATGATTTGGTGGAGAATTCATCTCAAGATCATGTTTTTGAGCTCAAATTTGACTGCAATAATAGAGATGTACTTTCTGGAAAGATAGATTAAATATTTGGGAATAGTTTAGTAAATATGATAGATATTCCTCGTGAACGCAGCTATATTGAACGTGAACGCACTTATTTGAACGCAACGAACTTGAACGCAAATCCGTCGGAACGCAGAACGCACCGGCGGAACGCGAAATTATACCGTCCGGGAGGGAGCAGGAAGTTGATAGAATTACATAATTGAAGATATAAGCTTCTTCGACCGAATTTTATCATCTGTCCTTTATCACTGTGAATCCTAGATCTTCGAGCGCCTCTGACAAGTTCCAAGTTCTCCGTGTGCAAGCTTCTGAAACAAGTACAAACCCTCTAGAGTTGTCAGAAGCTACGACCTGTACCAAATTTCCTTATTACGGTATGAATTTGTCTGGGCATGAATACAGATGAATACCCGTCGATAGGTGCAAGCGCACTGACATGACGAAGCTTTAAAGTTTTATCAAGTTCCCCCCAACTGTACCAGGACAGTCTCTAGACATCAAGCTTCAATGAGGGATGATTCATCTAGTACACAGGACATTGGCATCTCATATATTTTGTACATCGGCGGTCACGATATTTCAACAACGTATCGTGACGAGCTCGAATCAGAACTTATCAGAATTTGGTGAAAACAGCTTTGATTCATTATTCCGCATCATGGTCATGACTCGCGTCGACTCTTTGATGATCAAGAGTTTCAGAGCAGAGTATTTACATTCCATCTGATCTTGCGATGCATTTCTGATTTTTCTCTCGTTGAAAGCACTGCCAACCGAATTCACAGACTTATTTAGGGTTCGCACAGGCGCGGAGGCGCGCCTTCTTGTGCACCGCCCGCCTATTGCAATTGATGATGAGTCGGTACATACTCAATGAATTTACCTTGCTCTAGTAAGTATTCAAAATGCTGTTAACTAGGAAAAGGAGCCTTCTCCGTCATCACTATATTCCCTCGTTTTCCTTCGCCCAACGCTTCAAGCCTCGATATCCACCCCCCACCGTCATCCCTGTATAATGCCTGCGTCGAGGCAAATCCACCCTCTACTCTCTTATCAGCCATTCACAATGATAGAGGGGATCCAGAATCCTTCGCTCCTTTCATGGAATATCCGCGAAGCACCGTCAACTGTTTTAGTTCGCGTTAACACCGTTCAACCGCCGCGATTACTTCGATCTCACGAACTATCAGCTCCCGCTACACGACCTCCACTCACTCACTTGCGTATTTACTGTG
Source organism: Lentinula novae-zelandiae (assembly GCA_027921425.1). Taxonomy (NCBI): domain Eukaryota; kingdom Fungi; phylum Basidiomycota; class Agaricomycetes; order Agaricales; family Omphalotaceae; genus Lentinula; species Lentinula novae-zelandiae. Next base: position 21,352 of record MU823746.1, on the reverse strand, counting down.
GAATCATGCCTGACTCGGACGCTTGGTATATCGAAACACAAAATCCTTCAGGAGTAACAGTGCGAAATGTGTTGGATGCAATATACGATGCATTCAAACAACCATTCTCGCGTGAATCATTTAATATTTTGTGTCCGAAAACTCAAACGATAGTCTTGAACACATTCCACGCCCGTGTGAGAGCGGCTGGTGCGCCGGATCTTTCGAGGGCAGTCTGGGAGGAGGGAATACAACGAGGTGATTGTTTGATGCGACATTCTTGGTTTGGAGGGCTCTCTCTGTCGTTTGAAGGTAGACCCGACATGGAGAATACGTGTATATTGTCGGTAAGGAGGATCGACGACGAGGCTAATTTACCATCGCCAACGCGTGTCGTACCCTCACCGTTTCGGTAGGAATGACCAGAGGTGCAGTTTTCTGTTTGATCATGGCATCGGGCTTGGTATTCAATATTCAATGTGGAAATACAGGTTTGCTTGTCACCTCGACAAACTCGTGTCCCTCAGCACCACTGCATGACACTCGGCATAACCCCAAGGCATATTCATACATCTCTGATCGCCGTTCATCCACCTCACCTGAATTTCCATCTAATTCCTTATCCCGGGCGACCTTTGGCATCGGCATAGCAATCGCCACCGCGATTTGAAGGCTCTCGTATTGATCCCTAGAGATATTGTCGACCGCTGCCTCCAACCTTCCCTTGTCCGTCTCCGCAGGCGGGTCTGAGAGTGAAGGTTCTATTGCTTCCGAGCCCTCATGGACCCAGTGCTGTCGGTGATGGTGATGAATTCGACCTGGGAGATGATGTGAGAGTGATACAAGGACTGTCCCGCTTTGCGAGACGATATGGGAAATCCAGGAAGTTGGTGAGGGTAATACTGCTTGAACGAGTTCATCAGAGTTCCGATCTTCGTCGTCGTCGTTCGCATGAATCAACGGAGTCACCGATATTGGCTATGTTATGGAGTGCGGTAAATCAGCCAATCCAGTGTTCTATCTTACAAATTGAAGGTGTTCCATGCCATACCGACTCACCATGATGCTTTCCCAACTAATTTCCTGGTCCGCATCCAACCTCGACCAGAATTTCCCTACCCCACTACCACTACTGCGCATTTCCATTCCATTTGCTCCTCTACCTGCCGCTGAGTCTATTCCTGTTACATGTGACCCTGATCCCGAAATCCTAGAAGTAGTCCGCAAATCCCACAGCTTCGGCTTACTCCCAATATCCATCTCAGCCTTCTGAATTTGTCCCCTCCCCATCTGGCGTCGTCCTACATCAGATCTGAATCGTGCAACAAAATACGCACGACGCCAGCCGAGGGCCGCGATGATAGCTGTCACGAGCAGTCCGATGGCGAGAAAGGCGAGAATGAGGGGTGGTGAGGATGTTGGAGTGAAGAAGCTTCCGCTATCGGGGTTGTCATTTGTTGTGGCCGCTGAACTCGAAGAAGAAGAAGAAGCGGAAGTAGAAGTAGATGAGAAGGATGATTCGGTCTGAAGAGCCATAACGGTTCGGCTTGTCAGATTTTGAGAATTGACGTCGAGGTTTAATGAGATTTCTCTGAGGGGCTTCAAGTCGTCAGTGTCGTTAATGAAATCCAGTCAGCTGAGGCAATTTCATAGATAGTCCTCTGGGAAGGGGAAGAGCCGCTTTTTCACTGAGAATCCATCGTGTGCACGGCCTGGGTAAAGGAAGCGTTGGGTCTAGGGAAAATAAGAATATATCTGCGAAGTTGCGTATATAAATGTGGTGATCATGATGGACAGACCTAACATTTGTAAGTATGTCGCGTGAGTCTCCGAGGATTATTTGGATGATTGAATCACATACAGTACATACCACTGTTTTGGTAAAGTTCCATGACATTAGTACGTTTGCAATCTGTTATTGATAGGACGCTTCATTCGGATAAGGAAGGACGAAAGTTTGTTCACGGATAATGAATGGATAGCACATGTTGAAGGAAACGATTATATATTTCCCAATTACAAGTGTAGTATACTATTTACGGTAAAATAGGTCGCGTCGAGAAAGGAAAGAGAGAACGGAATAAAAAATACAGTACATAGATAGGAAGATCAAATGTGATTGTGCGATGCGAAAGACGTGAGTATAAAGCGATCAGATAAAACAATTGAAGCGTGGAAGATGTCATTTAGAATCTACATGTTGAACGTGAATATCGTCGAGTTATTGTTCGTGAACGAATCGTGGTAGGAAATGCAAGTAGTCGTAAGCGTAGCAGTACATCGGGAGTTCGTGAAATTGTGGCGACCAGGCAAGAGTCGAAAAGCGTGGAACATGAGAACAGCAAGAGCTTGAAGAGCAGAGAACCGTTCAGCGCGTGTTCGGATACGAGTACAGCAAATCCACGTGTCCATTATTGGTTGTACCGATGTATAATATCGGTTTTTCGGGTCCATTTTCACCATATCCATATTCATATTCGTCGGTCGAAATCCATTTAGACCAGTACCGCAGATACTCCGGGGCAACTTGGACGTCGCCATCCCGTCTGTGTCTCATCATGGATCTTGCTAACAAGCTACTGTCGATACACGAATTGAGGTTTTCGTCCGCGGAGACGATGGTTATCAGGACACCGAGCTCGAGGGAGATGGCAAGTGCACGAGAAATGGCTCGGGAATCGGTTCGGAGGAATTTGCCGTAGGAAGTGTGCATAACAGCTGGGTCAACGCGGACTTGAGCTAGGATTGTTTTATCTGAAAAAATATAATTGATAGATTAGTAACTAATCTTCGAACACAGTTTTGTCGAACGTACGAGCAGATTTCGAGTACATATACCCTTGCCCGTTCCAGCGGGCCTCGCGAACCGAGGCATATGCCTCCCAAGTAAAATATTGCGGAGATGATCGAGGGCCGGATGATCCACCCGCAGCAAAAGCATCATTATTATTCCCCGCATGCTTCGCGGAGACAGGTCCTTTGTAAACAATCCCAATACTCTCGTTGGGACCGATATTCTCATTAGAAAGACGTATATCGTACGGTTCATACGACACTCTGACTTTGGTCTTCCCTTTCAAATCGCTGAGGGTATGGCGGAACGGGAAGCCGCCTGGAACGTGTGAACGGAGACTTGCGTCTCTGAGTTGATGGAATAAGCGCACCCGGAGATCGGTTTGGTCTTTTGGGAGCGTAGGTTTGAAGAGGGGTTTGGCTATGACCGGTTTTAGGGGTGTACGTTTGACGGAATGGGAGGATGATGGTACGCTGTAAGGATAGGTGCTTTGATTGGTAGCCTTGGTAGACTGGTAGAAAGATGCTGCAGCACTCTGATGATAATGGTGGTCATAATGATTCCGCGCTGGACCAGGAGCGGTAGTGGTAGTATATTGGGGTAAGTAGTATGGAGATGCGACCATTGCAACGATAATTAAGAATAATAAATGTGTAGTCGGAGAATCCTGAGAATGCGTCCTACTTGACTTTGAAGGCAGAAAGAACAGATTTCGTTGTAAGGATCCGACCAGCCAAAGCGTTCTTTATAAACCATCCTTGGTCGCCAGCCGCATAACAAAAGCGCTTTTCCAGGGAAGGACAAGAGCATTGATAAAAGTATTCAAAACCTATCGTTAAGGGCCTCTGAACTCGATCTTGAACACATCCAGTCTTGAATAGTCTGAAGGCGGTTGACAGGGAGAAGTGACATTGTGCCTATAGAGTAATAGAGTTGTGTACAACAAAAAGCCAAAAAAGCAAAACGAGAAAACAAGGACGGCAGACGGGGATTTACTTCATTAAATGATTGAATTGAGGATCAATATTGCATGAGTTGACGACCCAGGGCATTGTGTTTTTTGACTGTTTGTTATTTCCCAATTCGTCGCGAGAGCATCGTGGCGACGAAAAACAAGGAACAAGAAGAAAAAGGAACGGGCGCTTACTGACATTTTCGAAAAGCCGGATCGATCAATCCGGACCGTCAGCAAGCGGCCCGCAGTTAGCGTGCTAGCCGGAGTACTCCGGGTCGGAGTTCCCGAATACCTTTAAACCACCTCTTCGAGCAAGAACCATGACCACCCTTTCCCTTTCCCCACTTACCTTTCCTCTTGGAGTATATATTCTATAATTATGCCTAAGATAACTGGATTCGAAACTCACGGTACGTGAACTAGCGTTTTAGTTTTTGCTTGCCTGATCCCCTCACATCTAGATGTCAGATTTCCGACGTCGCTCACTGGCGATGGCACGGATGCCATGTAAGAATGGATTGTGAATCCTGAAAGTTGTCGTTGCTCACGCTTTGTATAATATATAATAGGAACACCGATTGTGACTATTCCTCGGCCTATATCACCTTGTTGACAGACTCTGAACTCGTTGGTCATGGGATGACCTTTACTATTGGACGAGGAAACGATATCGTACGTATTATTCCCCCCTCACGAATGCACTCGTGATACACATCTATTCCAGGTATGCATGGCCATCCGCGAAGTCGCCAACAGGCTTATTGGGAAAGACACGGAAGAGCTCTTCGCCGACATGGGGAAGACCTGGGAATTTATGATGTCTGATCCTCAACTACGCTGGATCGGGCCTGAGAAAGGTGTTATCCATATTGCTACCGGAGCTGTAAACAATGCTTTATGGGACATGTACGCTCGTTCGAGGCAAAAGCCCCTATGGAAACTCGTAGTGGACTTTTCGCCGGAAGAGCTGGTGCGTTCCGCGGCTTGGAGGTATATATCGGATGCAATCACGAAGGAGGAAGCGTTGGATATGTTGAAGAAAATCGAGAGTACAAAGGCTGAAAGGGAGGCGAAGGTTCGGGAAATTGGGTCAGTTGACATTTTAATTCTCCAGATTAGCCTATTGATCTTCTATTCTACGTTACCTTGGTAGATATCCTGCATACGTTACTTCTGCTGGATGGCTTGGTTACTCTGACGAGAAAGTCGCTCGTCTTACAAAGGAAGCCGTGGCTATGGGTTTTAATCACTTCAAGATGAAAGTCGGTGCTGATCAGGCTAATGATCTCCGCCGAGGGAAGATTATCCGATCTATCATTGACGATCCACAGTATCTTCCTGCTGGCACCCATCCTCGCGATCCTAACAGCGAAGATCTCAAGGGCAAGAATGCTGGCCCTACCGGAAGCGTTTTGATGATCGACGCAAACCAGGTGTGGGATGTACCACAAGCAATTGAGTATGTGAAAGGGTTGGAGGAGATAAAGCCTTGGTATGTATTTATTTTTCTCTGTGTATTTAATCCCTCACATCTGCTGATATATCTATGTAGGTTCATTGAAGAACCCACAGCACCAGACGACGTCCTCGGCCATGCAGCTATCCGGAAAGCTCTGAAACCCCACGGAATCGGTGTCGCTACGGGTGAACACGCACACAACAGGATGGTTTTCAAACAATTGTTACAGGCCGAAGCGATCGACGTATGCCAAATTGATTCTTGTCGGTTGGCGGGTGTGAGTGAGGTTATCAGTGTCTTGTTGATGTCTGCAAAGTGAGTTATATCCCTCTACCTACGTATGACTTTTTTTACACTATCTCTAGGTTCGGTGTCCCCGTGTGTCCTCACGCAGGTGGTGTTGGTTTGTGCGAGTATGTCATTCACTTGAGGTCAGTAGACAGCACTTCTCCGTTAATTTCTCTAACTAATCCCTACTAGCTTAATCGACTACATCGCTATCTCCGGAACGATGGAACGCAACGTCCTCGAATTTGTAGACCACTTGCACGAACATTTCATTACACCTTGTTCTATCAACTCCAAGGGAAGGTATAATGTGCCTACGAATCCCCTGGAAGGATACAGTATTGAGATGTTCCAGACAAGTATCGCAGAGTATGAGTGGCCTAATGGGTCGTATTGGCTGAGCGCGAAGGGGAAGAAAGCATAAGGGAGAAACTTATATAGGCCTTAGGTACCTTGTGTGCCTCAGAATATATGTACCAGCTAATTCAACCTGAGAAGAAACCTAGTACGAGTCACGATGCTCACTGAAAGATTGCTCACCGCAGTAAGAAATCACATGGACTGGCACAATCATGATGATCTCATAGAAATCGTCATGTTTTGGAGCCTTATAAACTGTACACCTTGAAACGCGCGCATATATTCTCTCTTCATCTTTTTCACCCATGGCCGGCGACAGTTCTCGTTCACCCTCCTCAGGTCCTCCGCAGCCTGCTCAACGTTCACGTCGACGCGCTTCCCGTAGCGCTTCTGTAGCAAGCGACTCTGGATCACGAGCACCTCGTAACCGTCGTCGTGGAGGCGGAAACCAACAACGACAAGGTGGAGGTGGTGGACTGCCCGGCGTTGGAGGTGGTGGACTCCCTGGCGTAAATGAAGTCGCAGATACGGCCACAGGCGCAGTAGGGACTGTTGGTGATACCGTAGGCGGATTGGCTGGTGGAGTAACAGGTGGCGGAGGAGGAGGAGGAGGAGGAGGAGGAGACAAGCCGTTGAAGTTGAGACTTGATTTGAATTTGGATGTTGCTGTGGAAATAAAAGCACGGGTGCATGGTGATTTGACCCTTTCGTTGTTGTGCGTACCCTCCCATCAATATCCATGTGTATCTCTGACCGTTATTGTGCAGACGATAGACTGCAAGAAATTTCTTGCTATATGCTACGAGAAATATTCCTCGCTCGTGCGTATTTTTCTTTGGACTATCACGTTCCCCATAGATTTACCTATCCATGCTCAGAGGATCGCGGACCATCTAGCCTGCTTAAATACCATTGTCTTCAGGAACACTATCTACAGTCTATTTCTCTATTGAACATATCGTATTTCCTATCTGTATATCTCTTTCATCAATGGATGCTCATTGACATATCATCGATAATAAGACCTTTGCCGGCGAATAAATTTACTCTGCTTGGTCTCAGCCATAAATTGCCATCTGAGCTCAATAGACCACTCACAATTTTAGCTTCAACGCTCAAGTACTCAAGTAGGACCCAGTTCAAAGCTGGAAATTTTCCCACCGTCTTATTTGATCGATATCCCTGAATTCGCGCCTCGCGTTTATTACATATTCTTATTTCTCAAACGTTCTTTCTCCCCCCCTCCACCATGACACCAACCAACACCGTAGCATCAGACGTCTCTGCACTCAAAGAACAAGGAAATGCGCTTTTCAAAGCACGACGATTCGCCGAGTACGCGTCGATTTCATTTCTTAACCTCAGTTGAAATCAAAACTTCTTTTCCCCTCACTCACTTTAGATCTGCAGAGAAATACGCAAAGGTGAGTTTCAGAGCTGGTGGATCAATTTGCACCTATCAAGTGTGATGCTACACCATAAGGCTAACCCACTCACGCCCCTGTTTCCGTCATACTACCATCAAGGCAGAATCACAAACCCCTCAAGATCCCGTGTTTTCTTCGAATCTAAGCGCTGCCTTGTACGAATTAGGTGATTACGCAGGATCCGTCCACGCTATATGTCGTGCAGCAAAGAAAGCTCAGGCTCTTCAAAATAAAAATGATGATCAAGAAAAGAACCTTGTTCTTCTCCAGAAGCTCTCCTCGAGGCTACCGAAAGCATTCATCCACGGTATGCTCGATGGGTCCATCGATGCGTCGTCATTGGGCTTGGTAGACGATGGAGAAGAGGATGGTTTGGAGCGGTTGAGGTTTGTGGGAGAGGGTACTGGTAGTAGTAATTCTGACAGTGATACGTCGCGTCTTTGGGAACAATTTCAACGCGTCAGGGACGAGCGTAGCTCGATATCAGAGGTTGATGTTGTCAAGGCGCGACATCGACTTGCGGATTTACCTATTTTCAAAAAAGCAGTGTATGTGTTTTCTTTACTGATAAACTTGTATTCATCCACTCAAAAATTGACCGGTGGTTTTCTTTTTTCTTCACATAGGTCACCCTCGAAGGAATATTATCCTGTTCGTCGACGCTTTTTGTGTTTGTGCGACTCGCCTCAAAATTCTTCTTGAACAGATTGGTCAAGATGAAGTCATCTCCCTCATTGATGATTGGGGCGCTTTACCAGAAGAACAAGATCCTATCAACCTGTCCGCGCTTTCATCATCCCAAAGGAAAAATCTCTCTTTCTTATTCGCCGGCGTCGGTGACGGTGAGTGGTACCTGTCCTACCCATCTCTGTCACCAACCTAATTACTACCTTCGAAACGATACTGTCGGACTTACTTTTCCCCCTTCCCTTTCTTTTATGAATTTACATAGCTCGCCATGTATTCGGAACCATAATCGGTCTCAGAAAGGCCCACGAAAAACTTGGTCCGGCTCAACAAAAAGAAATCAACGTGCATCTAAATCTTCTTGATATCCATCCGACTGCTCTAGCTCGCGATCTGTGTATAATGATGCTCTTGGACGATCACATTCATAACACGAAAACACCTCTCGAAGAAGAGATTTTGGCGACTTTGTTTTATACGTATGCTGGTGTGGTTATGCCAGACAAATGTGCTCGAAGGTCGGGGGTCTTACTCGTTTTGCATATAAGCACGAGCTCACTTATGATATTATATCTGTTGAACCCAATAGGTTGCAAAAGACCATTCAGAAAACTCATGACGCGCTCACTAAATCTGAACCTTCGACCCAGCTTCCGTCATGGATCCACATCATACCCTCATCCATACCCGGCTTACTTGCGTCGCTCAAGTACTGGCAAACTATCGTATCCTCCCAGACCCGAACCACACGCAGAATGGTTCAAGCCCATCGACCAATCAGCAAAAAAGCTACAAACAGTTTCCTAACCGGAGGCCACCCCGGACTCGACGCCGGCTTCGCCGCAAGGGTGCAAAACAACTTCGACTCCGAACGTCAAGCCATCATGAACAATATCAATCAACTACCAGAAGACATGCTCATCGAATTAATAGCAAAGGCCGCCCCGACCCCTTGTCCAGGACGCGATAAACCACGAGAACGAGCCAGGTGGATCGAGGCTGGGAAGGAGATGAGCGTAGATATGTTGACAGATATGAACGAGAAAGCGGGGTCTGCGCGGAATACGCCTGATCTTTTTAGGGAGGCACAGATGTATCACAAAACGAGATGTTTCGTGCCTCCGAGGAGTTTCCGTGGGCGGAACATGGCTGATTGGTGGTCTTGTATTCGCAGAAATAATGGTGTTCCTCCTTCGATGGATGAGGTGCGTCTTATTGCAAATCATCCCTTTCCGTGGATTGGCTCTACTAGTAGTTGATTTTTTTTTTCAAACAAGGTGTCACGAGAAATGGAAAATACATGGAAGCCTAATTACTCCCTTTTCGTGCGTTGAGGCTTCCCGTCGTATCTTTTCCAGGAAACTACTAACAGTCTATATACATATATAGGACGCATGGTTTGACAGACCTCCTCGCGACGGTTATCCGAATTTGGCCACTCTCGATGCCTTCCAACTCCTTCAACAAATCCACGGATTCAACAAACGCAAGGGGCTTTTCGATGCCCATTCAAGCGTTGACGAAGACTGCCCCTCTTTCTCAGTAGTCTCCATTTTTTTCAAGGCCGCTGCTAAAGCTATCAAAGTCCTGAAGGGAAAAATCATGTTTGAGATCCTACAAGGAGACATGTGCCATACGCTTGCAAAAATGCGCGTCGGGGACGATCGCCCATCTGATTTTCCTCGGAAATTCACGCGTATGTGGTTGAGCAATGTGCCGTGAGTGGGGTTTTCCCTTCGTGTCAAAAATGGCTGCCGTAGAACTGAAAATAATATTCTTGTAGAAATTATACGCACGGACCTATGAATATGGCCCTTTATATCTTGCCAAACTTGGATGATCGTCATTTATATTCTGCAGCTGGGTCGAATTGTCTTCTTAATACAGGCATATGGGCATCTCCTGCTGATTTCTGCCATACGTGAGTAGCACCAGCAATACCTACCTTTCACCATCACGATCTCTCACAACCGATACATAGGTATACTCTTCTATCCGTTGCTGATGTGCCTCGATTTTTGGGATACCGAGTCAAGCACATGGAGCCAGTCTTTGGTCTCATTTCGCTCACCCCGCCTTCTCAGCCCTTCCCTCTACCGCTTTCCCAGTTAGCCTCTCGCGTAGAGTTAATTCACTGGCTTTCCCGCGTACTAGTGTACACTCTTGCGCCACCGCAGTCTCGCATGGAAGCCTTCCGCGTCATGTATCCCAACAATCTCGTTCCCTTCTTGAATATCTTACTTCATCTGCAAACCGTCGGATTCCCTAGTCACTGGCTCTCAGAGTTCCTGAACGACGTTCTTAATGACCGCCTCATGTCGACGGCAACTCCATATTCCGGTACCATGCCTACACCATTTATTGAGGCGAAGCGAGTCGTACAACGAAGAAAACTCTTTCTTGACCCGTGGAAAGTAGACTGGGAAAACATACTCAGCATTGCGCACGAGGCATTGCCGTTCCCCATCCAAGTTGCTCATGACAGCACCAGCGATGAAATCTGTATCACTTCTCCGGATGAAATTGGCTATTACCAAGCGACTGTAGGACCCTCGGGCTGGTGCTTCCCCACACAGATGATGCGCTTGAACACAGATCAATGTGCGGTCCTCGTTTTTATTGGTCCCAAAGCTCAATATGGTGCGGACTGGTTGGCCAAGAACATGGCTGAAGTGCTCGAGGGACGGGCGACAAGAAAAGGTGACATGTATCTTCTGACCGTCGTCGATGAGATGAATATGGGGTCTAGTAAGATTTCTTGGAGGATGCGCAGATCCCGAGCAGATAAAATGAGGAAGGAGAAGTGGACTATGGTTCCAATAAGATTCGATGCTCGGGAAGCCGGTGAGTCCACTCCAAATTCATGACAAAGGAAAACTCATGGCTAATTACCACTCTAGCTGCCAATCCCATTCCCTCGAGTAAATGGAAAGAAATATGGTCCACATCTCAGAGCCCAATACCCGATCTGAACTTGGAACTGGATTGATTTGAACAGACGATTCAATTTAGATGTTAGGACATTGATTATGCATGTGCATTTCCTCCGAATATTTCTTTGACTGAAAAGATTCAAGATGTTCCACAAGCTATTCCCAGTCAAACAGAGTTTTTGCATGATTTTCAATGATTGAAGTTATTACGAGTAAGTAAGAGTAAGATTAAAATATTTACGTAGTAAATTCAACTTTTGAAAAACTGTAAAGTAGTTTACGAAGTAGCGAGTGTAGTGAATAGTCCAATCATAAATCAGGCGAAAACCGACTAGCGGCTCGGAATATGCGTGGACGGTCACTAGGACATCTGTCCAACCACCGACATACCATTTATCCCATATCCCTGTTCTATGCCCCAAGGCGAGGAAGCAGAATTCTCTGGGCCCATTCTATGGTTGTCTACTCCCTCATTCAGAGAGGCGAGGAAGGTCTCCATCTGGACATCGCGTTCGATGTCTTTGAGATTCAATGTACCAAGGGGATCCCCAAGCGCGACTTGTCCCATATCCAACGAGAATCCCATCAAAAGTTCAGGTTCAGGTGTCGCGTGATGCACTGTTGAATACAGTCTCGTCGTTTCTATTGTCTCTGGAGCAGGCGAAGGCGAGAGAGAGGGAGAGGCGACGCTCGAGCGGCAGGTAAGAGCGGGCGAGCCAAAGGTGGAATAGGAATGTGAAGAGGAAGAAGCTGCGTACGAGTGTGGGATAGTCAAGTAGTTGAGATTGAACGCCTGGTCATGCATGCCCATCGGCGTACCGGAGGTATACGGAGAGTTATATCCCTGCTGACTTTGACTATCATCGCAACCGTAAATCGAAGAAGGGGAGGGTGAAGCGCTAGAGTATCCTTCTGAACTTTCCACGAAAGGAGAGCCCATATCGTAGGTATAAAACATGTTGCGAGTCGACTGATTCGGATCTGCAGTAGGAAATTCATAATAAGTAAATATGTTAGAGTCGGATTGGTACAAGCAGACTGACATGATTCAGGGATTACCGGAACTGCAAGTGGGACAGGAAGTTGAAGTATCGGAGAACTTTCAACCCCGTCAGCGTAGAGGTAGGTAGGTTCTAAAGCGGTCGATGGCGAAGTCGATGCTAAGACCAACGTGCGCGCGGATTTGCGACCGCTTTGGGAGCGTTTGCTACGTGGGCAGATTCCATTCCGAATATAAGGGTTGCACGCTTCCACCTCCTCTGGGGTAAGGCGCACATTGTGTTTTTCATAAACGTGGTCATAAAACATCTTGGGGCGTTTGATCCTACGCAGGAGCCCCAAAAAATCATTTGAGAAAATAATTTCCGCTTTTTGTAGCGAAAAATACTTACGTCGAATGGCATCCGGCGTAGGGACACTCGTGAGTACCTTCATCCCCATGAACTTCCCGGCGGTGCCTCGAGCGAGAGGAAGGGTCTCCGAATTTCGAGTCGCAGTAGCCACATAGGTGAGGTTGTGCTCCTGTACTGGAAAGATGTCAAGAAAGCCGTGCAAGGAGAAAGGCCGAACTTACTGAGTATTCATGTGGGTTTTGAGCCCGGACGATTGGGCGAAGGACTTTGAGCATCCGGGCCAAGTGCATCTGTGAGGCCTGTGTAGTAGTCAGCATAAGCCTCGATCTTTAGCATAAAATGAGTACTCAATTTACCTTTCTCCGGTATGGGTTCGTTCATGTCGTCTATAATCACTGCTTCTATCGAAGGTTTTGTCGCAAGATTTGCACGGGAACTATGGTCGAGATGCTATCAGATATAATGTTTGAGCAAAATCAGAAGGCGTACTTACTCTAGTACCATTAGTCTCCGAGGACGAGTCAGAGCGAGATTTAGCGGAAACTTTGGGCATCGTGGCGACGACGTCGATATTGGAGACGCGGAGGATTGGTGTTGAGAAGGAATATAAGGTGCAAGATTAACGCAACGTGAAACGATCGTAAGAGAGACGTCGAAGAAATTAGGTATGTATCGTTCGTACGACGCTGCCCTGCAAACGTCTATTAAGCGGTCAAGTAAGGGAAAGCAAGAAGGAAGGGAGAGGAAGGGGGACTACAACAAAGTCAAAGTCGAAATTAGACGAGGCGAAAAATACGAGACGGCCTGATTTGAGCTCCATTTATATAGAACCGTCGACTAGGGCGCCAATGTCGCTCGTCTTTGTTTTTGTTTGTCGGAGAGCGCAAAGGAAGCAAATAGTGAAAGGACCTTAGTCTTGACAAACAGGTTTTCCTTTATTGTTCTTTCTCCGGAGCTGATGCGGAAGCGCATCAAAGTGCTAGCAACATGATGACGTTCTGGCTAAGCGAGGCATCCCCCCCATAGATGGTCAGAACCATCTACTGTGAAGGCAAAGCAAATGTCGTAAGTAGAAGAAGGGGTGTTCAGCTCTGGATTTCGGCGTTATCAGAAAGAATACCACCACGAATAGAAACAAGATACCAAAAGGCAGATGTCTCAGTGTAACAAAGACGGTACCCGGAACAAAGCAACGACTGCCTTGTTCGCATGGAGATTCTCGGCTGACCCGCCGCCCGCCGTGAAGGCAGAAAAGAGAAACGGAAGATGAACGAGACGGAAGCAAAACGAGGGATTTATAGCAATATGTTATTTATGAAAGAATAATAAAAAAACCGCAAAGACCCTGCCGTCAATAATGCACTTCCTCGTCCAGTTCGTATATGTCAGCGAAGTTAAATACCCAACCCAGGTCCATCGATCTTATTTGAAATTCTCTCCTCCATCCAAGGTGCAATGGCCCACAGGTCACTCCACCCAAGCGAAGCATATTGTTGTCTCCCTGAACCGACGACCAAGTCAAGGTCTTGGAGAGGGAGCCAGTCGCCTCCGAGTTCATGCGTTTTCGGCATCAGAATCTGAGTAATAATCCTATATAAGGGAAAATTGAACGTAGCACATTGAATGGAATTTGATCGTTAGGAAAACCTATGCAGGGGAGTGTAGAACGAGTTTACTAACATTAATCCACCGACCCATTTCAGCCCCTCCTCTTCAACCTCTCCAGAGCCTAGCCATCGCTTGTCACCTCCTCCAGGAGTATACCAAGGATAATTGGCATGCGAGGATACAGGTAAAGGGTGCGCCATATGTGAAAAGTCGATGGATGGTGGAGATACGCCGGCTAGGGGAGATAAGATTGCGAGGATTAACGACTTGGCAAAACTTTGAAGGACCGGACGTACGATAGTCTGCTAAATTCGGACCTAGAGGGTAAACGCCATGGTCTGTGACAACACGGTTATTGCGGGGAGCTTGGAGATCATCGATACCAGGAGGGTGCAAGAACGTATGTGCATTAGGGTTAACAGTAAGAGTGCTTCGTGGTCGATCGAGGGTGCCTAGGGCGATTATCCTGACATCTGTCAATTCGACGACGAGCTATATTAAATTTATTGCATTATAACGTGAAAAAGCAGCAACGACCGCGAAGACTGACTCTTATGCGTGTTTCTAAATGCATGAGGTTATTCTGGAGCCTACGATACAACGAGTGAGTTTTGATCAGGGAACAGAAAGCACGAAGCATACTTCATCTCATTAAAGATTGCCAAAGGGTTGAAACCTCTTGAAGACCCTTCCAATTCGTTCGCTGTTCCGTTGCGGTTCAAAACGATATACCTGATGAAGTCAGGTTGGTAAAGTGTGTGAAAAACACATTCGTCTGTAAGACGCTAACTTGGTCCAAGATTCATCTGATGTACATGAGGTGCGGCTCCTGAATAGTCAAGTTGGAACTATCTGGTTGTTGAATCAGCAAGGACGGCTGACCTGTGGTACACACGATGCAGAACCCTAGCGGAAGAAAGAAAGGAGTCAATCTTCGAGTCAAGGGGTTACTGGAATCTTTACACACTCAAGATACGTTGCTTTCCAACTTCCCTCTTTATGCCACTTTCTCCAACCAGGCAAAAATCTGCGATTGAAGCATTCCTCCCATTCTTCCGACCTGAGATTAGGAAGAGTGGCGTCAAGCAATATGAAGGACGGTGAAGCCAAGCTGAGAATTTCGATCCAGTTATGCCTTGGGACTATTCGCCTGACACTGAGGTGTTTTAACGAGCCAGAGCTGCCTTCATTTTGACTGGACCGTAGCGAACGAAGGATTGGTTTTCTCCAAGGATTAAGCGAAGGGTCCGACACGATATCGTGTAGGCGACGAGAAAGATATGAGATGATGATGAGAGAGTCGAGGTCGAGTTCGCTGAGTACGTCGGCGATGAGCTCAACTGGTAATGTTAGAAAGGTGCCCATGGCAGGATATGAGAATATTGGGATTCAAGCGCCCGAAACTATTGCTTACTTTGCAAGCGCTTACTCCTGCCACTAGGTGCCTTTGATGTTCGAACTTTCGGAAGGTAGGTGAGACTAAAAGTGCCTTCGGGCTTGTGCCAATTCTTGCTGGCTTATAGACGAGCTTTCTGTTATCCCTCAGAAGAGCTCTTCTATCATTGGTGTTCTGGATGGTCATGCGAACCTTGCCGCCATAAATAGGAAAACTTCGGGGGAAAATCTTTTCGTCGGCGATATTGGTGCCAGTGTTAACTACACTTTACAACAAAAAGGTATGGTTGGGGGGAATTAAATATCCTCGGTTGCTGGTTCTCGTTCTCAGTCGAGTGTGTGTCCAATTGGTGTGTTTTAGTCAATTTCCATGCCTGCTTTGTCTCCATTTGAACCGGGGGATTTTCAGGATCCCACTGCATGATACGGTCCTTCTCGCACGCTCTGGTACACCCCATAGATATCAGAAATCACCAATCTTCACTACTCATTGACATGTCAGCACCTTATTCTTCGTTGACAGAAATAATTCTTGATCGTTTGGATTCTCCATACAATCTCCAGACGTATCATTTTCGGTCATTGGAGGAAGTCCTCCCACACTCTCAATGTCATATTTCGCTCTCTATGATCATCACTTCAACCTCTAGTTAGCCCCATGATTTGTCCGTACCTTCGATCTCTTCACCTTTGCCAATTTGCTCCCACAATCATTCGCTTCATTCTCGAATGCCCTTTGGGTCTTTCACACTGTCCAAACACCCGGCAATGAGTGTTGAGGCATTTGTCATTCAGCAAAACATGCATCCCGACTAGACTACGTATGTATCTGCAATACACACCAGTAAGTCCAGCACGGGCTCTTTTTTATTTCTTTCATATTGTCAATCTTTCCAAACTTATTCAACTCGAGATTCAGCACAACCCATATATAATGGTGTCAAATCTTCGTATTGAGGTGCCTCCCTCAAACTCTGCTATCTTTTTGACAAGTTTTCAATACTCCTGAGACCATTAGCTTGATTGTGACTAGAGCCCACGGCATCGAAACCACTCTAGCTATGAGTAACTTGTTGTCCAAACTAAATGTTCGATGGCAATTGTTTATTTTTGTTGGTTTACTGCAAAATTTTAGAGATAATATGCCAACATCGATTGTGCAGGAATTGGGCTTGGGGAAGTTTCGACAATAATGTGAGAGGAAGCCTTGATAATGTCTGCCAAATCTTCTTGCTTCATGATCAGATAACAATCCACAAAAATCTCAAATTAGTAAGAGCTGTAGTGAACCTGCCCTCAATAGACTTCAGCGTTGTGACCCGTGATAATCGGGAATCTCTTCCTGCACCTCCCACCATCATTCACACCAACGTCTTCTACGATGTTCTCTCAAGCTCACAATTTCCACATATCCGGTGGTCAATTTAACAATGTCCAAGGAAATCAATATCAGTATAACATGGTATATACTTATCCTTACAAACCTGCACTATAATCCTCAATCTCACTTTCAATGTTGCTAGGGATCGGGTCTCGACAAACTTAATCCCTCGTATCAAGCCTTCTTTGATACAGACATGGGCGTTGAACTATCCAGAAGCTTTTGTACCCGTGGTACACGAACCGAAGTCCTCGACCGTATCCTAGCCTGGGTAACTGAGTCTAATCTCAATGACAATCATTCTGGAGGCTACTGGATGTCTGGCATGGCCGGAACCGGAAAAACCACAATCACTATGTCCCTCTGCAAGGAGCTCAAGGAAACCCATGGCATCCTCGCCGCGACTTTCTTCTGCTCCCGCCAAATTCCTGAATGTCAAGATTACAAATCGGTTATTCCGACTTTGGTTTATCAACTAGCGATGTTCTTTCCTGATTTTTCTGCTCTGGTTCAGAACGTTCTAGATGGAGATGTGCATGTTATGCATAAGAAGTCTTCAGAGCAGATTCAGAAGCTCTTGATAGAGCCTTGGGGGATGCAGAAGGATTTACATTCACCTATGAGGATGGTGGTGGTGGTTATTGATGCTCTGGATGAGTGCAACGGTATTGAATCAGTCCTCGGTCCCTTGGTGTCTGCCATCCAGAACAAAAAATTGACTGGATTGAAGTTCTTTTTCACCAGCCGCCCTGAGCAGGTCATTGAAGAAGGGATGATAACTAAAATCACCAGCACCCAGGAGATTCTTCAAGTGGATGAGTTTGTTCTCCACCAAGTGGAATATAACCTTGTTCAAAGGGACATTCACACCTACATTACAGATGAACTGCATGATTTATCTCTTTCACAAGAACAACTCAAAACATTGACAAACCTATCTGGGAAACTGTTCATTTATGCTGCTACAGTGATTAAATCCATTAAGGGAGGTAGTGGGATTAGAAGAAGTCGGACCAGACAAAAAGAAAGGGTCAAGAGTTTTCTAAGACAAGAAAACAATACTCCAGAAGACCTGAGCAAGCTATATGCTGGGATTCTAGAAAGTGCTATTGCTAAAGAAGAGCCTTCCCCCTCCGAGGTTTTGGAAAATTGGAAAATCATTCACACAATCATATCTGTAGGGGAACCATTAACTTGTTATGCAATTACCCAGTTATTGGGTATGAACCTAGAGGATGATGATAATGATAATGATATTGTGGAAAATCTTATCCAGAGGCTCCAAGCAGTGTTTTACATTTCCAAATCAACCAACCTTGTATTCACATTCCATGCATCTTTTCCTGATTTCATCATGCAATATGATCAGGTTGTATACAATGCATCTATCCAACATCTTGATTTAACTTTTTCCTGTTTCACAATCATGGAAAAACTCAGATTCAATATCTGCAATCTCCATTCCTCTCTTATTGCTGATTCAGAAGTCAAGGACTTGAATGAACGGGTGGCTGAAAATATTGGAGAGACTTTGAAATATTGTTGTCAATTTTGGAATTATCATTTCCTGAAATGCAGTCAATCTAGCTATGAAGAGGTTTTGGGAAAGCTTGAGCTTTTTTTGAAGCAAAAAGGGATATATTGGATTGAAGCTATGAGTGTCATGAAACTATTACCTAGATGCGGAGAAATTATAACCCTCTTGTTGAAGGTTTGTGCCAACTGATACTACAAAAAATCCATAACTGAGTCAAATAAATTATAGGAAATTGTTACCTCACAGCCAATGAATACACTGAAAGCCTTAGTGGAACATCTTCAGAGCTTGTTAATCCAATTTGCAAGTAGTGAAGTTAAGGATATGACCCCACACTTGTATCTCAGTATCATTCCATTCTGGCAGAACAATCTAGGGTGTATACCCTACATCCATAAATCAGTAAAAATTGAACACCAAGTAGGAAACCGGCATGCTCAAGACACAGTGACAATCAACACATCACCATTTATAGTCCACAGTTTGAATTTTGCCCCAGATGGAACAAAATTGGTGCTTGGTTGTAGTGATAGCACAGTGAGAATCTGGGATGCTAGTACTGGTGTTCAGATTGGTGATTCCCTGCAAGGTCATACAAGGACTGTGAACTCTGTGGCTTTTTCATCTGATGGGACTAGGATTGTATCTGGTTCTGATGATGAGACAGTGAGGGTCTGGGATGCTGGAACTGGTGTCCAGATTTGTGAACCATTCAAAGGCCATGGCCGGTATATTAATGCAGTAGCAATCTCACCAAATGGAACAAAAATTGTTTCTGGGTCTGATGATAATGCAATACAGATATGTGATGCCCAGAGTGGTACTCAGATTGGAAATCCCCTTCAAGGCCATGATCTCAAAGTTTCTTCAGTGGCTTTCTCACCTGATGGAGGAAAAATTGTATCTGGTTCTTTGGATAGAACAATAAGAATCTGGGATACCAATAGTGGAGTCCAAGTGGGCGATCCACTGCTAGGTCATAGCCAGCATGTCACCTCAGTAGTATTCTCACCTGATGGAAAGAGAATAGTTTCAGCCTCTCATGATAAAACAGTAAGGATCTGGGATGCTATCACTGGTTTCCAGATTGGAAGTGCCCTTGAAGGTCATGAATCATATATTTATACAGCAACAATCTCACCTGATGGAACAAAAGTTGTCTCTGGATCCTCTGACTCGACAATAAGAATCTGGGACATAAGTACTGGTTTGCAAATAGGGGATCCCCTTAATTTCCATGACAAAGGGGTTGCAGCAGTGGTTTTTTCCCCTGATCAAACAAATATTGTCTCCAGCTCTTATGATGAAACAGTGAGGATCTGCAATATAAGTGGTGGGATTCAGTTGTTGACTGGATCTACCCCAGGCTTACAAGGTCATAATGATGCTGTGAACTCAGTAGCCTTTTCACCTGATGGAACCACCATTGTGTCAGGATCTCATGACAAAACAGTGAGGATCTGGGATGCTGCAACTTGTGTGCAGGTAATGAATCCTTTGAAGGGTCATGAGAATTTTGTTACTACAGTATCCTTCTCACCTGATGGGGGAAGAATTGTGTCTGGTTCTTGGGACAAAACAGTGAGAATCTGGGATGTTCGAACTGGCACTGAAATTGGTGCTCCACTGGTGGGACATGAAACACATATTGAGTCAGTGGCTTTCTCTCCAGATGGAACCAAGGTTGTGTCAGCCTCTTGGGATATAGTAAAAATCTGGGATTCCAAGACTGGTCATCAATTGGTAGGTGATATCCTCAAAGGCCACAACAACAGCAGGGTCAATTCAGTTTCATTTTCACCTGATGGCACTTTAATTGCATGTGCCTGTAAAGACAAGACAGTGAAGATATGGAATGCCAGTACTGGTGTTAAAGTGGCTGCTCCATTACCCAACTATAACAATGGTGTTAATTCTGTGGCATTTTCACCTGACGGAAAACAGATTGCTTCAGGCTCTGATGATAAAACAGTGAGGATTTGGGATGCTAGTACTTGTGTCCAGTTAGGCAACTCCCTACAGGGTCATGACTATATTGTTACATCAGTGGCATTTTCACCTGATGGAAGAAGAATTGTGTCAGGCTCCTTGGACAGAACAATCAGAATCTGGGATGCCAATACTGGTGCACAAGTGGGGGCCCCTCTGCAGGGTCATGAAGCTGGTGTCAAAGCAGTTGCTTTCTCATCTGATGGAACCAAGGTTGTGTCAGCTTCTTGGGACAGCACAATCAGAGTGTGGGATATCTTTTCAGATATAGACAAAGGTGATACTTTGCAACATGATTATATGAGTATTGTTTCAATTGCTTTCTCACAAATCTCACCTGCCAATGGTTCACACATTGTGTATGACTATTCAATGACTGAGGTGGGCAATACTTTCCTCAATCAGACTAGTGAGTTCTTACATCTATTGAATGATCTATCTCTTATTGATCAAAGCACATATCAGCCACTAAGAGCTTCAAATTGGCTATTAATGGCTGGCTATACTTTTTGGATAATCAAACAACCCCAATTATCTGGATACCACCCCTGTTCCGCAGAAATTTATGGACCAATAGAACCAGAATTATTATTTCCCGGAATGGCTATATCAAGCTTTCATTCAAAGATCTTGTTTATGGAGACAAGTGGACCCAATGTATAGAATAATTTGTAATGTAGGCCAATTCTTACTGAAAGATACTCTTGCCTGCAATTTGTTTGTGATAGTGACATAGTTCTAAAGAAATGAGATCAACACTACTTTTTAATCATACTACACAGATACAGCTAAAGGTCCAAAAGCCGCTGAGAGGTCATTCTCATTTATCATAAATGCACACTGGATTGCCTCTGTCTTTGGTGCACCAGGAAGCCGCTGCTTTGGGCTTCGTAAGTGTAAACATTGTCAAAGGCTCTATGACTTCTGTCTTATGAGATAAAGACCTCTTCATTCTCATCTAAATCTGACATAGGGACTGAGCTGCTAAAAACAATATTGTATGCAAATCTCAACAAGCAGTGTGTATCCCCGAGAATTTGAGAGAAGGTGATACTTAACACAACATCACAACTTTTTGAAAGTTCTGAATTCCATATAGCGGTAGTAATAGCTTGTTAAGATCATGTACACCGTGTAACTGTGCCAGAGGCTACAAGGTGTCTAAGTGCAGAGGGTCGAGTGGGACAGTAGTGAAGTTATTAACAACA
>MU823745.1:0-22951 GCA_027921425.1 Lentinula novae-zelandiae | reverse complement strand
GCTTAGTCGCTCCGCCTCCCTGCCCCACTTAGTCACTCCGCCGCTGCCGCTTTGTGACAGCTTTGATCTTCTGTCAGTGACTGGTTCTAGTGACAAGTATCACCAGGTATCACACTTCAGGAAGACCTTAGAGTAGAGCGATAAAAGAGACAAGCAGAGTTCTGGGCTAAACCAGGTAGAATAGATGAGATCAAAGCTAAGGAAATACAGCAAGTAACTACAGCCTATATACGAGTAAACAACCCTCTGCCCTAGTAATGCCCAACGCTCTGGGTTAGTGGTAAACATGAGTAGAACATAAGTAAAGCAATGTGTAAGTAATGAAAGCTCGATCGCCATGCTGTATATGGGTTGGGAGACTGCTGTGTTTAATATAAGTAAATGAAAAGTGCATGTTGTATCAGTAAGCATGAATAATAGGTCAGGTGACAAGATAAGACAAGATATAGGATAAGGGAGATAGAAGATAAGACAAAAGATAAAAGATAAGACAAGAGATAAGGAAAAAGATAAGATGAAAAAGAAGTGATCGTAACACTGACATGCGCGGATCTGCACCTAACTTGTGCGGATCTGCACTTAACTTGCACGGACCTGCATATAACTTGCATGTATCCTGCATGTAACTTGCACGGATCTGCATATAACTTGTGCAGATCCTACATGTAACTTCTGTACCTAACAATCAGAGCAATGAGAGTCCCATTAAACAGACAATCCCCCTCTAATGTGATTGTAGCTATTCAGGTACATAACAGTATTGGCAATGACTACATAGAATATCTCACAAATACCAATTACTCACATGTGAAGATTATGAAGTAGATAAGCTTCAGAATATCTGCTCAATCATATCTTTGCTCTCAATTGTTGAATCTTTGTTAGTAAGACACCAGAACAAAGTTAAGTATTAGATAAAATTTCAGAATAGGAGAATCAAATTGGACCTATAGAGCTCCATTGTACAATATCATTGTCTGGAGCTCAAATTGTGAAGCAATATGATTATGTGGGAGGATCTTGTACACAATATTGTATAGTTGCAGATTGCACGGAACTGCATAAAGTTGCGCGGAACTGTGCGGAACTGTGCGGCACTGCGTGGGACTGGTGCCGCACGGGTTATGGCAAAAGTTCTGTGCCTTGCTCAGACTAGACGACCGTGTATGCGGCATTTAGATTTAGATTTCACGCTGGCTTCGCTGGAGCAGCAATAGCCTGAGGAGCCCCTTGCATATGCATCCCACAACAAAAATGGATGAAGTGTTGGGGAAGCTCAAGCCAGCCATACGACAACGTAAGGGAAAAATAGAGGATGTGAAAAGTGCTCCTTCTAGGTGGTAGTGGACAGAATATGTTGAAAAGGTCCTAGTGATTGGAGCGCTGGGTCGATGTGGGAGCGGAGCAATATCTACTCCTTCCATTCCCGCTATCCATCTATCTATCCATCCATCCATCTATCTATCTGTCTATCCTTCTATCAAATTCATTCACGCCTTCAAGCGGGTGTATACTCCCTCCGACTCATAGAAGTGAGAAGTGAGAAGCTGATAATTATCCTGAACAGATTCTCCCCGTGTTCAAACGTTCGAAACCTGCAAATCGTTCAAAACCTTCAAAACGCGTTCCGTATCGTCGTAGGGGTTTATCGTATACCATACATGCATACTTCCTTTGTACCCACTGCGCCTCCTTCCACTGTACTCCATCACTTCGCCTTCGCTGAATTCCTTCTACCGCACTCCGTCACTCCACCACACTCCATCGCCTTCGCTGAATCGCTGAATTGCTATTGAATCACTATAGAAACTGTTGAGTGCATCCATAATCCTATATAAATAATAGGATGGATAGAGGGATAGGAGTGAAGCACACAAAGGAGGGATAGAACTGAGGCACACAGAGGAGTGATAGAGGGATAAGAGGGATAAGAGGGATAGGAGGGAGCAAGGCACATAATACGCCAAAGCGTCTCATCTGTTTAATGCCCCTTAGCTGGTACGTATATATGTCATATAGACGGATGATATTGAAGTAGGTACGTACATGAGAGAATGAGACATTGAGTAAGAGATTCACAAGAATGGGACTACTCCGCTATGCCCCAGCGAATATATTGTGATGAGTTCACATACCCGGGGGGGAGTAATTGCCTAATTACAAACAATAGAAACGAGCGGGTTGTACATACATCAAGCAATTGCCCATAACATCCCAGAAATGTTCCCTCATTTTCGAGCCAGGTCTCCTATGTACTAAAGTAACTGTGCACACCATTCCATAATCAATGGGAATGAATACAACCAAAAGTCACAGGAAAGGGGGGGTATAACTCACTCCAAACATCCCTGGGACGATCTTCCCCTCCTTATTAACATCTAACCAACACCCATTGGGATATTGCTCGATCCCGTGAAGGGTTATTCTGATGTGATCATCTTCATGATCTTTTGCAGAAGGCACGAAGTGATTTTCAAACCCCAGAACCAGACCTCGTCCTCGGTCAGCGGAGGGGACCAAGAATTCCACTGCGTGACGGACGCGATTGTAGACTTCTGATGGCATGATCCCGTGCAACTGTGCATCCATGCCTGACGAGACGATGAATCCGTTGTCCCCCGCAAAACCTATAGGATTCCCCCCATTGTGGTCCAGGAAGTTTACTATCGCTGTTACAGGTGGTCGAGAATTTGCACGGGCGATTTGGGAATGCAGACTCGGAGTAGACTCTGAGTTGGCCTAGAAAGAGAGAGAGAGAGATAGTACATAGTGAGAGGAATTGCATGAATAACACGAGTGGTTGGTAGTGAAACCGCACCTGAAAAGGCATAGCATACACCACAGTGCTAGCAGAGACCGCACACGAGACAAGAAAGAGAAACACAGGGAAGTTGAACTTCAAGTGCATTGTGTTTGGGTTTCACTGGAGAAAAAGAAAAATTGAAGAATTATATAGGTAGGTAGGTCCATTGTAAATGATGAGAAACATACATGGAGGTTGAACTGGAGATGATAATAATTGAATTTTTTTTTCAAAGTGACCAGCAGCTTCGGAGGGAGAGGAGGGACGAGTTCGTGAGAGGATCTTCTTATAAGTTATATAGCCAACTCTGTAACCTCAGGGACGGTGCTTGTGCCATGCATGATGAGCTGTGCCATGGTGATGGATCGCAAAAAAAACGCCCGGAATATCTGAGGACCCTGGACTATAGACCTGAAGTTTCCGTAACTATGCTGCGAACTTGGGGTTCTAGAAATTAAAAAATCACCTCAACCATTCCAGAAAAACATTTCAACGCGTTTCTAGCCAGTTCCGAATGTTTTGAGGATGTAGTCCTGATGTAGTGCTTCTTGCGCAATGAAATCTGTGCATAAAAAATGGTTGAGTGGGGGGGGGGGGAAAGGGAAGTAAGTTTTGGTGCTGTCCACGATGGAAACGGCCTGAGAGTGTGTGTGTGTTGATTTAACCGCCGCAGGCCACCATTTCGGAGCCAAGAGCGGGGGAAACTATGTACTAAGTACAAGTAACACCAAGTATCGTATAGTGATGAAATGCATTGTATAAACTGTGTTCGTTGGTTGCATCGTAACCGGAATTGGCCTGAGTGCGAGTGCTCATAAAGCTGCACTGCAGTATGTGAGAGTTGAGGTGATACTGGTTGAGGTCGAAATGGCAGCATATTGCTTTGATTGGACACCGACCCTTGGGCAAGAAGGATTCCTGCATCACTGTATACAAAACCCTAGTTGCCAATAGCTCACCCTTGCCGTTTCGACACAGCCTTGATAGCATGGGACCGCATTCTTCAAGAAAAACCTGCGACATTTGGCAAGAGCCTATACTTAGTACAGACTTATGGATCTTACCTCAAATATAACCATACCTTTCTTTCGTGCATCTACTGCAGCTACAACAACTGCATTAACAGAATTTCCAGTACGCTGTACGGGAAACGGAGTACCAGGTTCCCGGCACAGATGGATGCAGAAAGTGTTGACTTTTCCAGCGAGTACTGCAGTCGCAGTCTTCACTGGTTGTAAGTCCTTGGTCCTGGATTCGATCGCAGCTCAGGTATGGTATGGCATTCCAGGCTATTCCAGGAAGTTTTGGAATCTCTCAAATTTTAGTATGTTGGCACCCCCTGTCGCTACCCTAACACTCAGAATGGATGTTCCCTATCCTATATCATGAATGAAAATGTGATCTGGCCAATAGAATTTAGATGCCCACTGACAGTGATAATCAGACGTTCAAGCTATCAAGCATCTGGAACCAAAGCAAAAAAAAAAACATACTCGAAACAAATGTTATTCGATACGGCATTTTAAGCGACATTCAGCTTCCAAGGTTTGAGCCTTAGCTTCAACCCTGTACAGTAACAAGCCCAAACACGCTAGATATCGGGGGTAAGCTAAGTATAGCGCAACTCCAAGGTCAGTGGGAATTCAGTGCTGGACTCCGTTCGAGCTGTCAAGCATCCACCAGAGAACATCCCAAGTCTTTTCGGTCATCAGTTCAAGCTTTCAACGTCCAACGTCCAACTAAAACTGGAGCGTAAGCAACGCTGGATATGGGGTAAGCAAAGTATATCGTAATTCCATAGTGATCAATGATTTGAGAGATACAATAGATACTTGTCGTGTAGGCTTTTCATAGCACAAAATGAAAAAAATGCATTTGCTGCGACGATGAAGTGAAGTATGGGATCGTAACAATTCGAGCTGTATCGAAAAAAAAAACGAAGGAGCCGAGTCGATGATTAGGCTTTGGGAGTAGACAGCCAACATCGAATGACGGGGGTAATACTACAGCGCGAATGACAAGGTCAGAACTGTATCAGATCGAATGTAGATTTGACTCACGAAGAGAATAGAACCGAAGGAACAGCATATCCTCATAGACGTTCGTAACTCTATCCACCGATAGTTGACCCACTGATGGTCATTTTCGCTCTCTGTCCATCGGCGTCCTCGATTTCCACTTGGACATCTTGATGCGGATCTACTATGTCCGAATCACCCACATCCTCGGCCCCGTTCTCCTCTGCACCCGCGACAGCCTCCAAGTTCATCACCTCGACCAACCACTTCGCACCTTCCTGCCATCCGGCGAGCTCCGCTTCCGCAAGCGGCGAATGCCCTGCAGGATTTTTTATATCTATCAAATCCACACCGGGGCCTGAAGGGAAGAGCACAAGCTCTTTTGCGATGGACAGATGGGAGTTGAGCGCTGCCCAGTGAAGTGGTGTCGAACCGGCGTCGTTTGGTGTTGATAAAAGTGATGGAGGTAGGAGAGGTAGTAGGTATTTGAGGAGATCTATGGGTTACCTTATTGTATCCAGTTCCCATGATCGATGGAAAGAAAGAAAGAAAAAGATCAACTAAAGATCCAGCCGCTCACCGGTATGGCCATTCCCACTAATCATATGTAGGATAGTGTTCCCATTATCATCGCGAATTTGAGCCAGAGACTCTACGCCAAATTTTTCAACGTAGCCTTGGACATCTTCGAGCTCTCCATATCTGCATGAAAGCAATATCTCGTCCTTGTCTTCACTTACAGCTAAAGGCGCAGGCATGAAGATTGTAGATGTCAATTTTCAAAGCTGAATTTTCCATGATTTTGTCGAGTCTTTTATTTACCACGTGCAGTTTCCCGCCGTTTCACCGTGACGCGTCACTAGCACTTCCCTCGCGATCCACCCCTACAGGCTACATACAGGCCTATTTAGTGTCAAAAATACTCTAGAAAGGTTCCAGTCAAGAACATTATAATTATACCAACCATTCCCCAGGACCTACCGAATCATCATTCTTAAAATAATTTGTTTTATTGAAACAAGCTGTGTTCATCAGAGAAAGCGCATGGCACCGTGACCGAAACCAAATTCAAATTTCCGCTTCAAGGAGCTTCAGACGTCGGACTTTGGTATGGTTGCTAAACAATCAAACACTAACACCGCTCTCGGGGGGGGAGCGTTCATGTGGCAAAAATGGATCCTATCATACAATTGATACATACAAGTTTTCAAGTTCCACCAATACCACGAACATCAACTTCCCCTGCTGACACTTTCGCTCTGGCCGTGCGATTTGACGGTCTGATAGATACTTTAATTCCAACTATCTATCTCGCCGGTTCGAGACTTGACCCCCCTTCCTTTTTGCTTCGTCGCCGTCAAGTCATGTCCCACACGTCTCCCTCGAGTTATCTCATATGGGCAATCCTTTCTTGCATGGTACGCCTTCGATTCTGCCCCAACTGCTGTTCCACTCGGTGGTAGTAATCCGATCCTCAACAGCTCGGTATCTTCCTCGTATACCACCTCTACGCGTTCGATAAATTCAAATGTCTCAAGTGTGTGTTTGGACTTGTTCTCGATCCCACCTCAAGTCCTTGACTCCCCATCGTAGGTGGAACAACGGCCCTTATTCTGGGGCTTTCAAAAGAATTATGACCGTAAATCTCTTCGCTCGATCAAGAATTTTTCTGCTCTGATCTGGCCTGCCTTTCAAGTACTCGTATCTACTGAGCGTACCGTTAATTATAACGTACGCAGTGGGATTTGCGATCATAAAATACAAGGAAGGATATGTTTATTTGGAGCTGGAAGGAGGCGAGTTTCTATGTCCATATATAATATGTGATCCTCACTCCCTTTTGATAGTGGTACCAATGCCGTATCAGCTATGGGCACCTTTATCGAAATCTGCTATTTTCCCTTTAACACTCTGCTTCACAATGGCGTGGGCTCTCGAAATGTACGTGGCGGTACAAATTGCCCATCTCACAGCGATCTAATCCGGTGTATCTCTTCCAAGGGTCACTCATTTGGAAGGCACGTCGAATCGAATGCGGAGAGATCCGAAAGATTCTGATCCCGAATCACAGAGTTATGCTTCTGGCTTTTCCTCGTCAATGCGCAAGGTGGCCAACAAGACTGGTTCCACAGTTATTATTTTCGAACATGGATAGTGGGCTCTTGCGTCGCCGTCCTATACATGCCCCTGGTTACAATCTTCACCCGCAGTAACCCGCTGACAGTAAGCAGAAGATGTCCTTTGAATATTGAAAGACCTTATGGCTCAAGCATATGACGTTTGATGTCCCAGAACGAAGCATTCACTTTCCTCGCCGGTAGCCTGGGAAGTCTGTCCCTCACAATATGGTTCATGCCTATATTGTATGTCGTCTTTGACCCCCCCACTATAGCTCCTGATTATTCACGAATTTCAATGATTGCATAGATGGACCTTCCCGTCATTCTTACATAAGCTGGTTGGCTGCTCCCTTCGTATCTGTATACACACTGCTTATTTCTGCATAGAAATCGGAAGGGGCTGATAATGCCACCGTTATAAGACTCACCAAATTTCACGAGCTAAATGTACGCTTCCATCTATCATCTGCCTTTGCCGTCAATCGAAGCTGAAGCCTTTTGAATTATCTAGACCGTCCGAGTCTTGTGTCGATACTTATTTACTGTTCCGCTGCTAGTTCTAGGGGTTGATGGTGCTCGACCACATCAACACATTAATGAAAACCCATTCTGGACGGGTAATGCATATCAACCCTATTTCCGTAAAACGTCAACCAATCATCCCACTTCTAGATTTCCTTACTTTTATTGCGGCTGTAGGTTGCATGATTTCCTCCGGAATCACCCTCATCGTGAGTGAATGAGAAATCTTGTTTTTAGAGTGATCCCTGATGTCATGATCACTCAGATTTTCTTCCCTCGTTCTGTGGAAAGCGAAATCGCTGCGCGCGATGCATCCAGAGAAAGAAAGCGACTCAGGTCTCAAGGAAGTGCGATAGAAATTCGTGGAACAGACATCGGGACATCAATGTCGATATCGGAGCCTCCAGCATCATACTCTCGCTTCCATGATTCTCTGGCTGTCAAAACGAACTACTCATTGCACGACTTTTCTCCAGAGAGCCACGAGGTCTCTTTCAACTCGGATGATAAAATAGCTGCGATGGAAAGGGACGAATATCCACTCAGTGAACTGCCCCATTCCTCAATGATCCGCCCGAACCGTAAACGTGGAGACGACGTAGAATTGGGGGGGATTGGCTCTCTTACAGAAGCTAATCTTTCCAGACATAATGTTTACTCACCTGTGAATCTCATGGTTCACTCGTATACATCACCTATTAGTACGTCTGGTTCTCCTTTTTCTGCGCTCGTTCCCAAAGCCTAATCGACGACTGCTTGTCCTAGATATGATATACGCAGGCAACAACCGTTCGGAAGCGTCACGTCTGACCTTCACACGTCGTTAATTGATATATTCAACTCATCGGAGGATCCAGACCCTATCTTTATTGTGGCTGTCTTTAATATATCTATGGCTGACTCTGTTGTAGCGAGTTTCATGAAAGGGCAGACGTTTTATCTAACAGTGCGAGGAAGTGCAGACGGCACTGTGAGCTTCAACTTTCTAGACATCTCCTTTCATGAGTGCCATTGTAGTGTCATGCAAATACGCTACAATCTTCATGCCGCTGTTCTGACACCGGAGTTTCCAAACACGAACTAGAAAATACTTACTCGAAGGAGAATGGTCTTACTATTAGTTTCATCTTTACATTTCGAGGCTCGGTCTCCAGTTTCCGTGTATGACATTGAAAACCGTGTCACCAGGTGTCCAGCCTCCAGGGTATATAAGACGAGTGTTACA
Source organism: Lentinula novae-zelandiae (assembly GCA_027921425.1). NCBI lineage: Eukaryota > Fungi > Basidiomycota > Agaricomycetes > Agaricales > Omphalotaceae > Lentinula > Lentinula novae-zelandiae. The sequence goes on along the minus strand of MU823745.1, from coordinate 14,263 downwards.
AGCTCGTAAATACCTTAAGTTGGCTGGCCTCTGACCTCCTTCATAGTGTGCGCAGGTCGTACTTTGCAGAAGATCATTCAAGTGTCCCTAAGCTCGATTAATCTATCTGCTTCTGCTCTTAAATATGCTCTCTTCGTTGACTCTGTCCGTAACGCTCTGCCTGTTCGCTCTTGTGGCTGCCCGTCCCATTATTCCTCGTGCCACGGATTTTACCGGTGGTACTGGCCAAGGTCTGTCTAATTAGTTGTCAGAGCTTCGATGAACAAGTTTCTAAATTCCGAACGTAGGAACTTACTACGATACTGGCCTGACCTCCTGTGGTATACAACATATTTTCCCATTGAATAGCCCGCCGATATAACTGTCCTTCACAGGAGAAACATATACGGACTCTGACCTTATCGTTGCTCTATCGCATTTGTTCTATGATACTTACCCGTAAGTCGCGAGTTCATTCTTGAAGGCTCTTGCTCATCCCTCTTTTGGACGTTCTAGCGGAGCAACAGCCAATCCAAACAAGTAGGTTCAGTGTTAACATACTTTATGAACGGTGTATTGATTCTAGCTGTGGCAAAAGCAATCCAGTTTGCGGGAAAAAGCTCACCGCTCATTGTATGTCACTTGGGATTATGCTACTATGGGTTCCCTAATTCAAACTACTTACCATTGCGCAGATCAAGGGAAGTCCGTAACCGTAACCGTTGCGGATAGATGCACCGGTTGTGCGATGTATGATCTGGATTTCACACCTACCGGATTTGAAGCACTATCAGATTTATCAGTGGGGCGTATCTCTGGTGTTACGTGGACGTTCGACGATTCCGCATCTGAACCAGCATCTTCTGGAAATGGTACGACCCCGGACCCCGACTCCGATAGTTCTTCTGGCACCAGCACCAATTCGACGTTGACGACGGGGAATCCCGATTCGTCTTCTGGGGATACTGCAGGTAGTAATGATCTAGATTCATCTTCAGGAGTTCATATAACGACCCAACCGGGCACTACGGCCAACACTACTACCACCTCATCCGATATTGGATCAGTCTCTCCAAGCCCTAAGCGCAGGATGATATGGGCAAGAGAAACAAGTTTGGTATTCTAAACACCCTACACTACGAGATAGAATACGTTGGCATAAGGTAGAAAAAGATACCTCAATGGAGAAACAACTTATCTACTGTATGTATGCAAAAGAAATGCAGTTCTACGTAAGTATTATTAACGCAACAGTGAAAGTATCCAAAGCCTTCGAGAGGCTGATCCGAAATTATGATTACAAGATGTTGAGAGTCCTTGTCGTACGCATTCTAACGCAAGAAAAGGGTAACCGCAAGTTATTAATAAACGTTATTGACCGGCCATTATGACAAATCGTTCGTTACTTATCCATTAAGTCCTTGAACCATGCCGTGTAATGAATTTCCTTCCCATATACTCTCTAGCATGGAAGATAAGAAATTATGAAACATCCGAAACTCGCGGACGCATGAGACGGTGTGCACCGACAATCCGACGAAATTTGAGAAGGAACGTTCCCCGTTTATGCTCTTTCGTCTTTTCTGGCGGAGCAGGGGTAACCAGAATATCATCCTCAGCTTCTTCATCAATGATCGTACAATCCGATTTAGAGCTTCCCCGACTACGGGCAGAGCGAGGAGATCGAGGTGGAAGAGATGGGGAAAGGAGGAAGTCGTTATCAGAGTTATCGGCTACCGAAGAAAGAGAAGTGACGCTGCTTGATTGGAGTAAGCTGGGAGCACTCTTGACACTCTTACCCTCTGACGAATCAGATTTGATAGACAGCAAGGTGCTAGCTCGTCGGCGCACTTTGCCGGCTAAGGAAGATAAGCTTTTCCTTGAATCGACCCTCCGAAGAGTCTCAGAAAAGGTAGTAGCAACCTCCTCACTCCTAACGCCACTGGATCCACTTGGACTCCGCACTAGTCCAGGCGGGCTAGACGCATGACCAGGAATATTTGATATCGACCTTACGATAGTAATTGACTTCCTGCGGTATTCCTTTGCGGGTACAGGCATCACAACATTGGACCCCATATTGAGCCTACTGAATCGAGGCGTCTCTGCATACGTATTGGTGACAAGCCAATCCCCGGACATGACGGGGGCTGACCGGGGAGCTGGGGATGTTAGGGACGTATTACTTTCTATATAGGTCGGTCGAAGTGAGGGTTTTGAACTCGTTGATAAAGAGAGGGGTGTTGAGGGCATATGAAGGGAAGGAGCGGAAGGAGACTTCGTCAGAGAGACAGACGGAACGGTCAGGTAGTTTGGTGACGAGTTTCGTTGATGTAATCTTGGCCTGGTGGTGATTGCTGGAAGAGGGAGATGATCAATATCTGCTGGGTATATTGAGGGTGAGGATGTTGATGGAATTTCAGGACTCGACGAAATCCTGTTTGGCTTGCACCTCCTTTGAACATCCTCATCCGGTATCACTAGGCCCTCGCTGGAGAGCGCGGGCCCCGCAAGTGGTGAAGATCGCAATGGACGATGGACGCTGTGACGGCGTATGGGAGACGGCATAGGAGAGGACGGATTTTCGTTCGAGTGCATGACAGTTATCATGCTTACGGGTCTACGATGAGCGTTGGCTGTTTTGTACGACGACTAAAGCACAGCCAAAGATCAGACAGGAAGGTATTCGAAGTATACAGGCAACTCACTTGATGAAAGTCGTGGTCGCCAAGGAAAAACACTCTTTCTCGAATAGGTCTGTCTATCATCTTTATCTTTTGACAGTTTGCAGGGCGATTAGAGAAATGTCCTCTGTCAAAAGAAACGTCGGTTAATGAGGTATTTGAGGCGTATATCTTTAGGGTAAAAAGGAAAAAGAGTGATACATACTCGTCCATTTATTGCCGACCGAGCACCTCCCATGAGGCAGATATGTATCCGTTTTATCAAAGTTTGTATGACCCGAGATTTGGCAACCCGATCGAATTTCGGTGGGTCGAACTTCGCAGTTATGTGAAGCCCCCTCAGTCCTTTGAATGCGGGAAATAAACGGAATAGAAGAGCTGAAACGATGACGCGGCGTAGGGTACTCAAAGCAGATTGAGGAAGTTCCTCTCATCGGAGCGATGAAAACATAATGCATAAAGCCTCCTGCAGCACCGGATCAGCAGGGAAGAGAGCATTTATCGATTTCGGCCAATAAACCCCGTCCCATTTTTATCCATTATGATATGCTTTTTAGCGACAGAGTGATTTCATGGATCCTTCTATAATTATGTATTGATCATCCCTTTATGGTTCAAGAGCGTTCGAGAGTGGTTTAGTCCCATAACAGCAGATAACAGCCCATAAAATTGTGAAGAGCTAAAGGCTTGTGCCTGAGAACGCGCCAAGTGCGACCTAGTAAGCGATGTTGGTTGAATCTCTTTTGTCCGTTTTAGGTACCTGATTCTTGTCTGACTCTAATGTTCAGGCTCCAGGCTCATCGGGAGACAACAGAAGACAACAATTCAGCGGCGAACAGAATTGGAATAAATTGGGGTCGCGCCTAGGCCTGCTTAACAGCGTAGAATAGCATGAAAGGTTTCTGTCGTGCACGTTATTGTGGCGCGAACGCTTATCCGTTTGAACTGGAATGAGTGTGGAAATAGCTTCATCTACGTCCTGAAGGAAGGCCTCCAAGAATAGATGTGATGAATGTCGGATCCGAGTTTCTGTATGTCCTCTAGTAGAGGAATCGATGTTCATGAAATGTGGCTTACACAACGATAAACGGGCAGGTCAAAGAACATCCTGCACTGACATCACTTGTTGACCTGGAAGAACCAATTTTGAACTATCCGTACAACCGAAAAGTTCCCCTGAATCTTCCCTCGACACGACTTTCCGAAAAGAAATCGAGAAGGTATCCACGAGGATAAGAAGGATAAGGAATGGGTAATTGGGAAGCTTTGGGAAGCTGGTCACCAAAGGTGGCTTGATAAGCAGGGCGCAGCGATTACTGGATAATGTATTGACCTTGGCTTTCAACTCCCATAGATGGTCAGGCATGCGTAGGGGCATGCATGCAATAGATAACGCCGCAGACACAATTCAACCGGAATAGCCTTTTCCCAGTCGAGGGTGGGCTGCTTGAAGCACAGTGTGGTCTGCCCACTGCGTCATCCAAAATGATTGCTAGCATGTCTTTGCTGCAGTCGTGCTTCCCATATGGCGGAGTATGTATACGTGGATGACAGAAGATTCGGTAGATCTCACGAGTCAAAGCGTCGTGTACGAACGTTGTGACCCCCCCTCAAGTTACACCCCATTTTTTCAACCAACTATATGGAATAATCATCATTATCATACATTAGTGTAGGAGCCCCACACACAGCTGTTCTTGACGAGGACGCGATATCAAGCTACAGGAATCTTTAGTGAAGAAGCATAAATTATTATTGATCTAGAAAATCTTTTCGGAATCTTACACTTGCCCTGTGTAACTTGGGAGTCCCGATCGGTTCATTCCCGCTATTTAGCGAGTCTTTCCAGTTTGGATCGTAGGTATAACCCTCCATTTGGGCCTTGCTAATTCCCTCTGAATGGACACAGGATAGCAGATTTGAGGAAGTCATAATTAGCATCGAGTGTAAGATGATCACTCACGGATACCAAGATACGTCTGGATACCTCCCGCGCCAAACATCAGGACCAACATTGGCAGTATATCCTTTCCAAAACTATGGTCGAATATTCCTCAAACATCTCCTTGATGTACTTCTTACCCTCGTCTTTGTTCAGGGCCATCGCGGCTTCGATATTCTGCCAGACGTCATCCAGTTTGTACACACCTGCGGGGCTGCGCCTACGACCTTGAATTTATTTTGGCGGCTTTTAACACTGGGAACGTATTCAACTTGCGTGGAAAACGATATGTGAGCGGGACTGTGAAGGATCGCGATGACTCAGCCCGGGCGCATGAACAAGGCAGACTATGTTTGCTGGGACAGGAACAACCACCTTAACCAATCACTTGCGAGGTGGGGTTTGTGCAGAGCTAAGTTCTCGATTCTTTTCAACTCGGTTGCGGTGTGACCCATAAGCAAGAATAAACGGGCACGGGGTTCTGAAGTCACTAACTTGCAGGCTTTTCTGATCAATCCCCAAGCTTGGGTAAAATATGTTGTAGATCTCGAAAACGGAGAACTCGCTTATGATAAGGCAAGTGGAGTATTTGGCATTCTCTTGAGCTGCAGAACGTACCGTACCCATCTGAGTAGGAATCGGTGATGATCATACGAAACGCACCAGTAAAAGATCTGCCGGCAGCGACTACATTGAGGTTCGCGTGCTTGACAGTGCCGACGAACTCTGGTTAGGCGTATATCGGTCTTGTGGGTATGGCGGCAATTGTTCAGCCACTTTTCGCCGCCCAGACCAGCAAGTATAGGGTCTTCCTTAATGTTGGTATCTGGTGAATATCTCCACGAGCGTTGAGTCGGGCAAACGGTGAGAATTCTTCTCGAGCCACTTGATGAGTCATTGCTCACTGCCAATTGTTATTGCATTAGACGAAGAACCACTTGACAATATTTGGCAACCTACTGTAATTGCGCATCTTGCTCTTGACAAGGAAGATCATGCCTTGAGAGCCCTTGTCGATATTCTTGTCATTGATGATACGAGAAAGGGTTTCCTTGGCTTTGTTATCGTCCGTTCTTGACCGTGCAAGAGCTACGGAGTGCATGAAGAACAAGCCACTACACGCAATTCTTAGTAGCTCATATCAAAGGATTCGATTTAACATACGGGGTTTCCTTCCACACGTCTTCTGTACCGCCTATCTGTTCCTGTTCTGCGTTCATCGCTGCGCTTTGATGTCGTAATGCTTCCAAAGGTTTGTCAAGCTCCGGTTTGCTGATTCCTGAGGCGTTGAGCTCTTAATGAAAGTAAAAGGTGTCTAGAAACGCGCAGTAGATGGGAGGCAGCTTTGAACCGCGCGTTTGACGTCTAAAGATGCGCAATGTGGATGAAGCTCATGAAGAATGTATCAATGATGATGTAAGTGGGGCTCACCATGAAGTACAGAGCTTAATTCGCAGACTGATGAAGAATATGGCCGAATGTCCGGAGCTGAAGCTCTGATCCATCCGTGAGTGCACAGATAAACCATTCCAAGGCCCAGATGCATTCAGGTAGAATTTCCGGTTTACTTCATCATCCTAACTGAGCAGAACATACAGTGCTCTACTTCACAGAAATAACTGAATTTGAAATCGCTGTTGTTGTAAACCAAAGCGTCACATAGATTTTCCTGTTCTTGTTCTTCCCTCAGTTGGAGGTGGTGGTGAGCGCATCATTGTTGTGACTAGAATTGAATCCTTGGTCAAATACGAAAATAAGTGCAATAGAATCTTACCAATACTCACCTTCAGCCGCATCCTTCAGCCGTTTCGAGTTCCGGTAGTCTGAACCCTGCAGGGATATCAATTCCTTCCAGCTTTGCGCGCAGGTTTCCTTTTGGGAAAATCGTTTTAATCAAAGCAGACATTTTCAACAAGAAAGCTGGGAGGATCATTGACAGAATTTTAAGCGTTTTGCGTGGCTGACTTCCGGCCCGACCTCGCCAACGACCACCCCATTTCACTCGCAACCTGCTCACGATATTTTCTGTATCCAAGCTCAAGCTTAAGGCCAGAGTTCAAATGTTCAAGTTCCGCGTGAAGAACCAAAGAGCCATTGAAAAGCTTGTTTGCCCCCACGTTTAACAGCGTTTAACGCTGTAGCTCTTTCTCATCTGGTGAATTCACTCACGAGCTTTAATCGTCCGCCATTCCCTTCCCAACCTCCTCTACATCTAGAGTGTCGGTCAAGTGGCCTTTCTCGCCTGCTGTGGTAATCGTACTCAATTTGGACAAACTTCATTACCTTATGGCCCGGAGCCGTAATCTTTCCTTGAATACCCGGCATGCTTTGTTACTGTACCAGAACAATGACATCGATCCGTTACAATGCGCAAGAAGCATTCGAAAGGCCTTCTGACCTTGTTCTGACCTCATTCAAGGCGACAAATTTCGCTCGGGTTATCTGCATGCGCTGGGAATCGCAATCCTTACTCGTGGTTATTATGTGAAAAAGGTCTATAAATGCCTGTCAACTACATTCTATTACACCAAGATGGAACATTCAACGCTAACATTGACAGTTCTGCTCGTCGTCTTCGCGATTGTGTATGCTGTTTACAAGGCTACAAGGCCCACTGTTCTAGACAACATACCTGGACCTGTGTCGAAATCATTTCTCCTTGGTGTGTCTGTTAGTTCTTGCCCTTGAAACAGACTGATATCGCCCATAGGCAACCTGGGTGAATTGATGCAGAATCAAGCGGGAGTGGTGAGTACATTCTTCGTGATTGTAATCCAAGTACTGATCTCAATCGTTTAACATATAGACAGAGTTTTCATGGCAAGAAACTTACGGAGACGTAGTCAAGTTTAAGGCATCGTTTGGGGTGATTATTCGTGTCGTATTACATTCCTGGCTTGAATCCGAGAGATTTCTTGAACAGATGGATCGCTTGCTCATATCCGACCCCAAAGGCAAGTTCCGCATTACCCGAACAGATACACCCTCCCAACAATTGCTTTCTTCTAGCTCTCCAGCACATTTTAATGACATCTGGTTATCGCTGGAGGAAGTATCGCGAGCGTAAAGAACTAAGCAGGTTGACATCTGGAAAAGGGCTACTTTGGGCAGATGGTCAATGGTTGTTTATCATGTCTGCATTCTCGCTGACGTTCTCGCGTTTTCTACAGGCAATGCACATAGAAGGCAAAGAAAGGTCATGCTTCCTGGCTTCGGAACGCCTGAAGCCAAAAACTTCCTGCCTCTATTCTTTTCATGTGCAGCCACGGTGCGGATATCCTATCTTCCTTTTTCCGGAGTCTCGGTGTACCAACTCGAATGCCATATAGATTTCCAGACGATGGAGTGATATCCTGTTCACTTCGGACAATCAGTCGTATGTCTTCAACATCCCGGAGTGGACCTCCAGAGCAACTTTAGATGCAATCGGCCAAGGTTCGTACCGTTGCTGCTGATTAGTAACACTTTGTTCGCTCATGCTAGCTCATCTAGCGGCGTTTGACTATGATTTTGGAGCCACGGATGATCATGAAAATGAGCTTGGGAAGGTCTATCAGAATATGCTGTTTGTCCTGTATTTTCTTATCTCCAGGTTTAATTTGTCGATTGTTAATGGTATAGGCTGAAAGCATTTGGGTCTCCTTCCACCGGCGCTTTGGTGACCCTCGAGCTCTTTCGGTTCCTTCCAACCCCCATAACTGAATTCATCAATGATCATAATCCAAGTCCAAGACTTACTAGTGTCCATAAAGTCACCAAGGTCGCTAATGCGGTAGCTCGAGAGCTTATGTTGACAAAATCTAATGCCCTTCTTGAAAATAAAGGCAAGAACGATATCATGAGCTTGCTAGGTGTGTCCGCGTTGTTTCCATATGAACTTATCTGTAACGTGAATACCTAGTGAAAGCAAATGCTGGCGAGAATCCCAAGGCGCAGCTCAGTGATGCAGAGCTGATTTCGCAGATGCGGTATGTTTTACCACTTGACAAATAGAGCCAAATTTTCAGAAGATTTACAGCGTACTATTGCTCGCTGGTCACGAAACTACTGTAAGTATCAGTGTGGTATGGATCTCTATATAAATTGATAATCCTTACAGGCCAACTCTCTATCGTGGCTCTTCTACGAACTCGTACGGAACGTGGAGCTACAGACAAAACTTCGCGCAGAAATTCGCGCCACTGAAAAGGTTGCCGCTGCTCGAGGAGATCCTGAGCTTAGTGTTCGTGATCTGGAAGGGATGCCACTGCTAGGAGCTACCGTCAAGGTCTGTAATAACCCAGTCTAGCCAGCCTTTTGCTTTAATAAGTTATCGGCCAGGAACTTCTTCGATATCATCCTGTGGCCATACACATGTTTCGTGTTGCTCATGAAGATGATGTTCTTCCGCTCTCGACTCCCATCACGACCACAACGGGGGAAGTTTTGACTGAGCTACTTGTTCCTAAAGGCACCAGAACAGTTATTTCCATACCCACGTACAACAGGTTAGTCGATGACTCTGGGTTTTCTACTGTTTACAGATTTACTATATTCCATATCAGGAATAAAGAGCTGTTCGGCGAAGGTGAACTCTTTGCAAGACCATACCGAAAATTTCTGAGCTATTTTCCTACCAAGACGCACATATATTTAACCCTCATCGCTGGTTAGAGCCAAACCATGTGAAACAGGGGGTTTCCTTGGGACCATTTGCGAACCTGTAAGCTCCAGCTTTCGAAAACATTGCCAGGTGTAAACACTTTATCCAGCGCTACTTTTTCGGGTGGCATACGATCATGCATTGGCTGGCGATTTGCGTAAGTTGGCTGGTTTAACTGATGTCTTGTCGCTTACTCGATTTGTTCATACGCCCAGTGTCATCGAACTGCAAGCATTTATTGTGGAACTCTTGAGTAATTTCGAATTTGCTGCCACCCCGAAGATAAACAAGATTCGCCGGGAAGCGGCACTTGTAATGGTGCCCACAATTGAAGGCGAGCTCGAGAAGGGCAGTCAACTTCCTTTGCGAGTGACTTTTGCCCCTAAAGGCGGAGATTGAGGGAGGAACAATGTTCATCCATTTCGTTTTTCCATGATTCATTCTATCACGTATGCACATCCTTCGTCTCTTGACTCTGGATAACTAGGATTGTCTTCTTAAGACCGATGGCAATACATATCGTACTTATTTTCAGCTCCAAACTGACGTTGCCCATCTATTGTCATATGTCTTTCGCACCTTCTTTTTCGAGCATGAGAATCCTTGTACGCTACGATCGGATTGCTCTAGATGCTTAGTATAAGAGCGAGAAGTCTACCTCAACCTCAAGGACTGCACCAAAATGAATTCTCTGATCATCGCATTATCCGGTGCAGTTATAGGAGCCTATTTTTTATACAAGGCCACGAAGCGTTCTCCTTTCTGGAACATTCCTGGTCCCAAATCAAATTCCTTCATTCTTGGTCTGTTGTCAAGTTTCAATACATCTCCACACACCTAACGAAATACATGAACATTTCTTGTTCAGGTCACGTTTGCGAATTACTTCAAACCCAAGTGGGATTGGTAGGATCATCTCGACGTTTACCCTTGCGGACTGTTATAACAATTCAGCAGACCGATTTCAAATGGCGAGAGAATTATGGAGACGTCGTTCGCTTCAAGGGTTCTTTTGGAGTCAGTGGTACCCATGACTAGAAGTATACCTGTTGATTGTCTTCTCTTCAGAGTGATTACCTCATGATATCCGATCCGAAAGCATTGCAGCGTATTTTTCAGACATCAGGCTATAGATGGCGTAAAACTCCTCAAAGACGTGAGTTCAGCAGGCTAGTAGCTGGCAAAGGACTCGCTTGGGCTGATGGTACGAATATCCCGTTACTTCCGGTCACAGACATCCAGTTGTCCTCAAAAACTGACAACAGGTGATGTACACAAGCGACAACGGAAAATCATGCTTCCTGGTTTCAGTGCTCCCGAGGCCAAGCATCTGCTTCCATTTTTTTCCTCTTCTGCTGCTGCAGTAAGTGATGTTGATTTGAGTGACGTGGACCTTTCGGATTAGTTGCAGTTGTGTTCCCGCTGGACCGATATGCTCTCAGCTTCTTCGGAGCAGTGTCAGGTGTTCAATGCCGCTGACTGGTTATCTAGAGCTACGTTGGATGCCATTGGCCAAGGTGTGCTGAACTCAGGATGAACTTTCATCCTCTTTGCCTGATGCGCGTTCCGCAGCTGCTTTTGACTATGATTTTGGAGCTACGAATAATCAAGATACTGAACTTTCGAAACACTACCAAAGTTTGATGTGAGCCTCATTCAACTCCTGTTGCTGGTCTCAATACTCGTTGTGAATGATTTACACCCTTCAGGATAAAGACTTTCGGCACTCCTTCTAAAACGGCTCTGTTGATGCTTGATCTGTCTCGATACATTCCTCTTTCCGTGATGGAATTCCTTGACAATCATAATCCGCGCTTTTCCCTCATTCATCGAGTTAATAACCTTGCACATGTCACAGCGAAATATCTTGTAGATGTGAAGTCGGGATTGTTACTAGAAGGCAAGAACAAAAAAGATATCATGAGCCTTTTGGGTGCGTGTCTATATCACATCTACACTGCAGACACTTACAAGCGAGAGCAGTTAAAGCCAATAAGGAAGCTTCTCAAAATCCCAAACTTCAACTTAGTGACGAAGAGCTTCTTGCTCAAATGCGGTACGCAATACATCAACGTCCACGGAGATGAAATGACTGAGAAATAGACTCAGAGTTTTGTTGTTTGCTGGACACGAGACATCTGGAACGTCGCTCACTTTCGCACTGTTTGAATTAGTACGCAATCCTGCATTGCAGACCAGGCTTCGGAAAGAGATTCGAAACACGGAGAGAAAAGTTGCGGAACGTGGAGACGTTGAAGTCACAGCGCAAGACTTGGAATCAATGCCATTCTTGAACGCTGTAGTCAAGGTTCTGGCGTTCTGACACTGTCCATTCAGCGAACTTGATAATATTTCTAGGAAACACTGCGATTTCATCCTGTAGCCGTGCACCTCTTCCGTGTCGCTGTTGAGGACGACGTTCTGCCGTTGATGAAGCCCATTGTGGGCACGACAGGAGAAATTCTTCAAGAAGTGGTGGTGCCCAAAGGGACTAGAATAGTAGGATCTATCTCCGCATATAACAGGTATTTTCCATTCGGAAGCATGGGGGATGGCTCATTTATAGTCCGATAGGCATGAAGATGTATTTGGGAGTGGTGAGAAAGCTGGAGTACTGAAATTTATTCTTACTTCCCACAACGCTTTTGACCGTGCAGATGCTTTTACATTCAATCCAGACCGATGGCTGAACCCAGGCCATATTAAGAACAGTGTATCTTTGGGCGTTTATGCGAATCTGTGAGTCAATCATCGTCAATGTTTTCACAGGCTCGTAAATCTTTTTAGCGCCACCTTTTCTGCTGGAATACGATCTTGCATTGGCTGGAGATTTGCGTGAGTCTTAGCGCTCTTCCTGACATTGTGTTGATTAAGAACACCGGACGTAGTGTGCTTGAGATGCAGGCATTCCTCGTCGAACTTATCAAAAACTTTGAATTTGCCGCAACACCGGCACTGGATGGTATTCGGAGAGAGCCGGCTTTTCTTATGACACCGTCAATTGAGGGTGAGCTGGACAAGGGTTCCCAAATGCCTTTGAAGGTAGCTTTTGCGAAACGATCGGATGTCGACTCCTAGGAAATTAGCTCTCGTCATTTGCTCACCTGTACTTGTACAAGACCTGAATTGCAAGTGTGTATTCATTGTTTCTGTTAGCCAGAAAATTCTTATCCCTCCAAGCCAATACTATCATGCCACCACTGGCAGAGTTTGAAAATTCTTTGAAAATTCTTTTGTAAATGCCTTGTATTGGCTCAGATTGCTTTCGGATTTGGCATACACATAGCATAGCATGTATTTGAGCTGACTGGCTATTTATAATGCCCAACATATGTGGACAATGAATGTGATGTCGATGCCGCCGATGAAGACTCTGAAATCACCAGTGTTTGAAAATCTCAGTCACATCAATGTCACAGGTACAAATCAGCTGATGTCGGCTGGATTGAATTTCCGACAAATCCTGCCCCACTGCTCAATGACATTGCGCTGCCTTGTATCTTGATTAAAAACCTCGGTGTAACGATAGTGTGCATGCCTTGTCATACACCTTCTCGCAGTCTACTGATATCTTGGCTCTTTTTGAGGCATTCTTGGTCATGCAACAACCAGTCTGAGGACTTCAAGCAAAAATCAATGCTGATCTCAAGCTGGCAGACTTTCAAACCTCCTCCTTCCTTTTTTGGAGCATGTCACAATTTTGAACACTCCATCCTCTCAAACCTCTTCACTCTTTGACAAGGCTTCAATCAATGTGGGAGAAATGGTCCAGTATATCACAGAAGTGATAAGTGCATATAGACACCCTTTTTTATGCATCCAATATCAGTCTAACAATAACTTAACTCACTTTACTGGAGAAATTGTGGATTTTGCGATTTACAAAGCTTGTGGAATAATGTCACAACCATTTTTGCTCAATAAAAATCTGTTAAGATCATGTACACCGTGAAGCTGTGCCAGAGGCCACAAGGTGTCTAAGAGCGGAGGGTCAAATGGGACAGTAGTGAAGTTATTAACAACACTGCTGCTACACCGCTAGTCCCTGAAGATCGAGAGTAGAGAAGAAGGTAACTAGAAGCAGCCAGGTCAGGGCGGCAACAACGCCGGCAATGAGGAGCGAACCAAAGAACATATAAGTCCTGAGGTCAGAGTAGAGAGTACTTCAAGGCAACCAGCCTCAAGACTTAAAGGGTAGAGAGAGATCAGATAAGGGGGATCTAAGTTGGTCTAAGTCAATAATTAAACTGAGGAACTACAGTATAGTACAGGCAGTATTTATACCTACTAATTGGCGTATCGGGGCGGAGCGCCGGACTAGCTACTAGAAGCTATATGTATAGTGCCTGCAGGATAGAGAAAAAGACAATAATGAGAGACTAGGATGAAAGGGTTTGTGTAGCGAGAAAGAACAATAAAAAAGAAATTACAATAAATGGTAGATCTCGGAATACCAAGCAGCGGAGCGGGGCACCGGGGCATGGACTTGACAAAATCCACAACTATATAAATCATAGCTGTTACCTTCAATATAGATACATACATGCAGCTATAAATGAAGAGAACACCTCTCAAAATGTATTTTCAAACTCGGGTGGCTTTTCAAAGCTGGCAGGCACAATAGTATGAGTGCATCCGAGTCCAGAGCGGTATCCCATGGTAATGGTTCCCTTTTCTTGACCATTATTCAACTAGCTGTTTATATGACCAAGTTTGAATTCTTTTTGATTATTGCAGCTTCTTTTAAAAGCATTTTTTCTATGCAACAATTGAATTGCTGCAAGAATGTATAAAAGCAAAATGGATTAGAAGGAAAGCCTGAGATTCCTGACACTGTGTTGGGCTTTTCAATCATCCTACTCACTGTTAGCCTCATTATAGGCGCTTACATTGTTTATAAAGTCAACAAAAGATCTCCCTTTTGGAACATCCCTCATCCTAGACCACATTCATTCATTCTGTCATGAAGTACGTAGCCCCTATCATTTTCCTTTTCTCACCGTCTCTACGCCCTTA
>MU823744.1:0-23003 GCA_027921425.1 Lentinula novae-zelandiae | reverse complement strand
CTTCCCCTTCCCCTTCCCCTTTTCCCTCTCTGAACTCTTTCATCAACCCCATCTCCAAACTCTGATTACCAATTACCAATTCCCAATTATAGCCCCACAATCTCCTCCCTCAGGTGACTTTGCCATGATAGAAAAGAGAAAAAGTGAATAATTCATTCTCTTCCCCTCTCCTTCCTACCTTCCTCCCTTTCTCGCCTTCCCAACCCCCCTCCCTCTCCCAACCACCCCCCTCCCTCTCCTCCCAACCACCCTCCCTGCCTCTGCATACATGGGGTTGGACAAACATAACCAAAAAACTTAACCTGTGGATGGTTCACTGAAGATGGCTGTGAGAGGACTAAACACAGTGTCATGATCTCGGAAGAATGAAATAAGTATTTGTATTTGTGTTTGTGTTTGGGGAAGGGTTTTATAGCAGACCTTGTGCAGGAGGAGGAGGAGGAGGAAGGGGAGGAGGGGTCGCTGCCTGGTCAGGGGATGGACAAGGAATGAAATTTGAGGGTTATTAAATATTATAGAATCAAGAAAACGGGGGCACCTACATTGATTTTTTTGAGAAAAGCTAAATGAAAGCAAATTTACACAAACTATTTATGGCAGTAACTGAGTGAGATGAGAACAAAATAGCCATGACAGAGAGTCACGTCCCTGCGACATCCCATGCTGGTCACAAGAAATCAATACAATTCAACTCAGTGTTACATTTTGCCGAATAAGGTGAAATTACAACCATAAAAGGAATTGCATGGAGTACCATACATAAGGACAATATTTCCATAAACTACAGCCTGATAACTGTTGCTGTCTCTATCCCACACACTAAGTTCATGTACAAGTCAATTGAGAATAATGCCAAGACTCAGACAGGTTGTAATGCCCAACCCCCAAATCAGCAAATCAGGTTTGCCTCCTGTCTCTAATGTTTAGCATTCAATGCTCAGCTCAGTCCAACTTCCCAACTGCTCCTGCTTGCTCTCTAAACTGCCAGGCACCTCAGCGCGGCACAACTACTACATGACTATATTATAAATATCAATATTGGCACTGCACCCAACTTGAAAGTAGGATTTCGTGACGCAGCAAAGTATGCACAGTGTCAGTAATGTGCAACTTATTCCGTGTACTGTGGAGGCAATTGGCGATTGTAATCCCAGTCTTGCCAATTTTCAATACCCCACCCGGCCCAATTAGCTCCAATCCATGTACTTGGAGGACCGCTGTTTCTTCCTATATGAGGGAGAAGGGAAAATCAATTAGCCAAAGAAAAAGATACTAGACATGGCAATTCAAACAGTTATACAAACACACACACACACACCTATATGATAACATGCAATGTGGAAATTTTGCTTCTCCTCGTCTATAGCGGGCTGGGGTAGGTACATCACAGTATGGTCCTGCGTATTATCCACAAAGTCGACTTGTTGGTCGGTTTCGGAGAACTCGATTGAAGTCGAGGGGTTGTAGGGCGGGATCAAATGGAAGACCTAGATAAGGACATTAAATATACCGGAGTTTGTATGATGAGACAACCAGTTCTTGGACTCGAAGCTTGGTATTACAGAGGACTCACCATTCCATACTGTGTTTTCAACCTTTGTCGCACGCTAGGCTGTGAGACTATGATACACTGGACAAAACAAAGGAGAGCATTGATTAATTAAAGGCGGTCTTCGTAGATATACCATTAATGTTTACTCACACTTCTACATCCCTGTCACATAAAGAGCAGCAGGTCAGTATAACTTTGATTGGCACATGGATCGAAATAAGCTCTAAAACAAAAGCTGTGAACTATTTTTCTAGTACTTACTCTTATCGAATAAGGTGGCACTCGGAACAGATGTTCGAGCCTCCCAGTGGAACCTTAAAATGTTGATTATAGAGCAGGAATTTAGAGATCGGATAATGAGGGGACTTCAACATCCTATATATGAAGTTGGAAGGTGATGAGTATACTTATCATTCAAAGGTATGTCAAGGTGGTGAACACTAAGAGAACACTCACAACGGGAACAAAGGAGTATCCAAAAATCTCATGACCTTGACGCAGTAATTGGTTGACATATGCGATATCCTGAGGCCAACGGGTACCCTTTTTGCGATGATTCCTATTGTCTCTGTGTTTCTTAGTAGTCCTATCACCCGGAGTACTCTGCTCATTTCCACGACTGACGATAGGAATAGAAGAAAATGGCCAGGAAATAATTAGGGTCGAGTTGGACCCTGAAGAAGAGGCAGAGTCAAAAGAGGGGACAGGAGATGCGGAGCTGAGCGTGCTCAGGGTCACATAGCTCGCAAGAAAAACAATTGAGGAAAGCATGGTTCGTGATCAAAGCCAATGAGCAAGCAGGATTCGTAGTAGTAGAGTCCAGCTCTGATTTTTGTTTTTGGGGGGGAGGAAGGGGAGTGATTAAGGGAAGTTATGCAACACTGCCAGGTGAGCTGGGGTACTACGTGTCATTCCTTCAGTGGAGACCTTTTATAATCAGTATGAAACCCCAGCATAATGGCCGCTATCTTCTGCGCCACCGTGTTGCAAAAGCATATGGTATACACAGTACATCATCAAAAAAAGATACGTGTTTTGGTAGTGTATGATGGCCCTTCGAAGACTGGTGGGTAGATGATAGTATCGAGACAACTTGACGACAACTTGACTTGGATTTTTTTGTGAGAGTTGAGATGAAAATCCTTAGGTTTGGGGCTAGAACAACGTTGGAGGGATTTAGAAAAGCACAATTCCATGTAAAGATTTCGTAGCGTACCTTCTATCTCCCCTTTCTCTTGGTCCGTCTCTCATGCTCAAAGACCATCACCGGGTGACGGTGGTCTATCCCTAAGACTTATGGTCTTGTGCTTATACTTACTTATGTAGCTAGACGAGTAAGAAATCGCCGAAGCTTCAGCTGCGCAGAGTTCTTGATAGATATTGAAAGATCTTCAGACTTGAGCCCTGCGAAGAACGCCCAAGGGCAAGGGCGAGGGCGCAATTGACGCAAATTCATGCAAGTAATTTCGAAAGATTCTGTAAACTGCTCGAAAGTCCATGATGGTTAGGAATAGAAAGACTCAAAGGCGAAAGATTGAAAGACGCTGAATTCTCATGGGGTCGGGGCTCGGATGAACTTCGCCACATCATGCGGCATCTACATACATACATCCGTCCATCAATCGTCCATTATTGGCATTGAAGATTCTTTAGCATGACTCTTGTACCTTACTGTCGGAGTGCTCAGAGGTCACCAGCACTAGACTGCTGCACCTTGCTCACAAACTCGAAGTATAATCAAGCTTCAAGCACTCAAGATTCATAGTTAGTTCTTGCGCGGCAGAAGCCTGCTGGTCGGGTTGTTTCACTTTGTATACTACCCAAAAATTCTCCCTCCCAGGACTCCTCGAGATCACCTTTGCTGCAGCTAGATGCAGCTCCGTTCGATGTGGATTATGTACATCATCCGCACTCCATCATATAGATGAAGTTGAGCTCCTCTCTCTAGATCTATCAACATAATCAAAATCTAAAATCCACGAATCCAGCATGGCCTTTGGAAGTTGTGCAGTTTCCCAGACCCGTCTCGGTCGCATTCGTCAAAGAACTCGTTGGAGAAGCCGTCTTGACATATTACGACGCAGGTATCCTCGATCCGGATGATGTTCTCAGAATTGATCAATGAATGGGTGCAAGACCAAGTAATCGCTTACCAATGGCTGTGGAAGTCTCCCCGATGGTGGCGGGCATGACATTCCAGCTGGGTATTCGCTCACACTTTCGCCTTCGGCATATACAGAGCATAGTCCCTTTATTTCATGTTCCGGGAACTATGCTTGCATTTGTACCAGAGTGGCCCAGCCTAATGGAGGTCCGAAAAGAGTCAGTAGTTGCAAATCCAAATATCTCGAACAGATAAACAACGTTAGTGGCTTTTTGGTGTATGGAATGTGTGCTAATAGGCATTGCCTCTTCAGCGCTGACATGTTCACGTATAAGCTGGCTGTACATCATCACTTCGGATACTTCACAAACGCCATAATACGCCAATAAATTAGTGAAGCAACAGGCCGGAATCGAAGGACGATTATGACTATTCCTCGGCACTTGTACGCACTGCCCAGGCTTCGGTCCATGCTTATAAAAGGCCACGATCCTTGCACTAGGCGACGCATCTTCCTCGTTCCACTCGTTCCACGACCACCATCCTACTCTAAATTTGTGAATATGGCCATCGTACTTCCCCAACTCGGACCCTGGGCCGAATCGCACATTCAGACTATCACCCAGGCTACCACTCAGGAAAGCTTCAACGAGGCGTTCGATGCGTTCGTAACCAAAGATGAATCCCATTTGGAAATCACATTCAATGGTGTTTCCGTTACACGCGACGAGTACAAAGCTCGGTTGAAGGGCGAAGCTTTCGATGAAGCGGGTGCTAGTGTGCAATTCAATAGAATTGCTACCGTTCCAGGAAAAGATGGCAATGTAACCTCTAACGTGAGTCCCCATGCCTTTCACACCCTTTCTAAGCTTAGACCACCTCGCATGTCTTCGTTGTACTCAACAAATTCCACCTTAGTTCATCGGGGAAGGAGGGATATTCTACACAGCAATCATAGCTGAAGGAATCGTTATTCGCGACGCTCCTGTGGAGAGGAGAATCACATCCTCGATCAATGTCTCGTAAGCACTTAACTATCCTCATCATCCTCCCTTGCTAAAGCTATCAAAATCAGTGTTAAGAACGATCCTACGATTCACAAGCCTGCCACTCTTCCAGGAATTCGGGGTTTTTTCGACCCTCGAAGAGCATTCAAGATTAATCAGGTCGTTGCAAACGTTCCGAATACCACTTCGTCGACTTGATTTGACTACTAGTATATTGACGCCCCTCCGCATACGTACGACGTAGTGTACATGTTCCGAAGGCTGTATTCTGTTTCAAGTTCAATAACTGTACTACTATGTAATAATTGATTTTGTATTCTGCTCTATATGGTTCGTCGATGCACTCCCGCGAAATGTCCCCGTTGAGGTCGGTGCACACGGAGCATTGGAGGGTTCCATCTAATCTTAAGTTGTCAAAATAGACCTACTTTCAAATTGTAACCTTCCGATATGGTCCAACGAATGTTGACGGAGACACACTTGACAGTCCGTAAGATTTTTTAGTTTAAGAGCGATTCCTATCGTGATACGGAACACAAGAGCAAGTCTTAACTTTACAATATCATTTGAGAATTGCTCTCGGTCGTCAGAAGTATCTTTACAAGTACAAGTCAATAGCTCCCTCGCTCACCAAAACCGGGCCGCCATACTGGATACAATACAACAACCTTCACACCCTCTCAACCATCTCTTCCCTCCCTTTTTCATCACTGCTAGCTCCATCTGCACTAAGACGCTCTTCAGCACCCGCCCGGTCTCCATCAGTTCTCCTCCTTCCTTCCAGCACATTATCATCCATCATGG
This sequence comes from Lentinula novae-zelandiae, assembly GCA_027921425.1. Lineage (NCBI taxonomy): Eukaryota > Fungi > Basidiomycota > Agaricomycetes > Agaricales > Omphalotaceae > Lentinula > Lentinula novae-zelandiae. The sequence continues at coordinate 17,536 of MU823744.1, read as the reverse complement.
CTTCGTCGTCACCTCCGCCCTCCTCAAACGCGGCCCGGTGTTTCTCGAATTCATACCCATGTTTTTCTGGACCGAAGAGGGTAACGATGAGGAGGAATGCGGCAACACAGCCGATGAGTATGCCTGAACGAAAATCGGTGATAAGACAGTTAAACGAAGGCAGTAGTCGAGACAACAAAGTTTACCTTGAACTGTAGCGTAATCCGGTACGACCTTCTCGCCTGTTGGGTTTGTAGAACTGACGGGGACAGAGATCGTAGTCTTGAGATGTTCTCCACCAGCTAAGAATAGGTCAGACCATATATCCATACTGAGAAAGGACTAATGACTAAAATGAACAGCTCTAATACGTACTCGACTCGATTTGTGCACTCGCACTGGACACCATGTTCCCAACTTGGTACGCCACACCGGGGAATGTTGCTCGGAAAGCCGGGGGCGACATTTCGGCAAGTTGGATAGGGACCTATTCAAGGTAAGATTAGAAGACATGTATCAAGATGCAAGGAGAATTAGAAGCCATCATTTCCTTCAAACTTTCGATTCCCTCAGCAAGAAAACGGTACTCACGACACCCCAAGCACCTTGCACACCGAATTGTATGCAGAATGCACCCGCAGCGAGTCCCCCGAAACTACTCGGCAGGATCCATAGAGGTATGAAGGCGGCGGTGATCAAGACGAAGACAATGATCGTGAGCCGCCTACCGAGGTATTGGGAACCCCAGCCGGCGATGGCACCTCCTGCTATTGCACCCTGTATAAATATCGTGGAAGGTTTAGCAAGGATTAACAGTGTTATTGTGGGAAGTCGTACACAATTTCCAATGATAGTCATTACTGTTGCATCGTGTGCGGAAAAGCCTTTGGAAGTTTGAATGTAGGTCGGGAAGAGGTCCTAGAAAAACATCGTGTGTGCGAACTGTGAGCAAGTAGTTTAAAAAAAATTTGACTCTAAATCTCTCCAACCCGAAACGAGAGATGACTTCACGAGAAAATTGAGTGGTGAAAATGTGATTAAGGAAAGGAGCGGAAGAGAAGAACGGAACCGGGGTTTAAGGCCGTGGTATAAAGCTTCACAAATATGGAACGAGTTATATGAGGAGGGGCAGGGGCAGGGAATGGGATGAAGGAAGCATGAGGATTTAGGTTAATCACCTGAGATCCATGTGATAGGAAGTTGAAGCCTATAGGAAGAGTTATAAATGACATGAAAAGTAAATTCAAGAACGAACGGACGACGGCAAAGATGCGCTCGAGGAACATACCGGTCATCAATAACACCGCGTAGATACAAAGCATCCAATGGTGTTTGAGCATCTTCCCCGTCTCTCTGAAGAATATCTGAGTCTTCTTCACACCGCTGTTCTTATGCCCTAGCCTTTCCTCTTCTCGGTGTCTGGCATCTTCTCTAGCTTGTAGGAAAATTTTACTCTCAGGAAGACACAGACGAATGCATGCAGCAAATGCACTAATGCCAGCTGCACACCAGAACAACGCGCGCCAAGAATGAGATTGTTCGGGGACTAGTGTGAGATTGATGACTGCAGCAATAAGGTAGCCTACTGCGTATCCTTGTTGAAGCACTCCACTGGCTAATCCACGCGTCTCGACCGGAAGGTTCTCCAGAGCAGTTGAGGCAGCTAGACCCCAGATTCCGCCCATTCCAATACCGAATAGTGACCTCACAGCAAGGAACTGGGCGTAGGTTTGTACGAAACCAGCACCAAGTTCAAGCACGGAGACTACGAGAAGATTGAGAATGAGCGGGTACTTGCGTCCATATCGGTCAGAGATAATCCCGAAGAGAACTGCGCCAACGGAGCGGAAGAGAAGTGTGAGTGTGATTGCTTGGGTCTACAGAAGAATCTGAGGATATGATTGTCAAATATCGACAGCCAACTCACAATATCGGTGGTGTCTCTGCCAAACTGCGTCGCAAGATTTGTTACACTCAACGAGACGGAGAAGAAGTCGATTGCATCGCATGACCAGGCAAGCCAGCTGCAGAGTATATTAGAACGACAGAATCTATGGTCGTGACCTCGAGCTATTCACTCACCCAGTCCAGAACTCGGCCCATTGCCTCAAATTCAATTCCGATAAGGAAACTAGGAGCGGTTTCTGCTTCTCGGTCCTCTCCCGTTTCGGTACGAGGTTGTGCGTCGCGTTGTACCACAGCTGCGACAACGCTTCGGATGCCATGATGGAGGTGGGAGATAGCGATTGGGAGTTGTCCAGGTTCCAGATATACTTTCTGAAGGTGTGGCGTGGAGTCTTCCTTCCTCATTCAATATCTCCAAATTCAACCTTTTCAATAAGGATCGGGTACCCTGGCCGTGTGCGTCCGGCATTCTAATCGGGAAAGCTTCTATAAATATCGAGAAACATTGAAATAGCTTGCTGGAAGGATCACACAAGTTGAAGTCCTGCGAGTACGCGGTATCATAAGCACCGGAAATAGGGGATTTTTCTGGCGGTAGTAGAGTGATTGTGAGCGAAGCGAATTACATACATAGAACAATCCCATCAAATTCACAGATCCCACGAGATCACAGCCACATTCATTTTCGGTAATACCTTGTTTTCTCTTTACTAACGACAACAGCCAGCACTGACAAAACTATCCAAGAACTAGAGAGCCTCACTCTTGAATGTTGAAGGTAGTCCGTACGATACAGCCTTCGCTTCCTCGCCGTGTTTTGTCGAGTCACATTTTTGCTTCCGTTCCTATACTTATAGCGATGGCCAGTCGTCGAGACCCTTAGTTGTTCTTCCACTAACTGAGGGTATGTCTATTCTATATTCATTTTACTGTCACTCACTCTTCCGGCTAGTCTTCACTCTACAGGTATATAGATAATACATCAGTTGTTCTTCCACTAACTGAGGTCTTCGCTCTACATTGAATATATGAATGCCGGCGGCATAATCATGCCCACCGTCGAATGTTGTACACTGTGTATGTGTCTATCTATTTCCCGCCGAAATGATACTAACACGTCGTGTTTCCCAGCCTCCAGGCTTCGACAATTGCACTTCAATCACTATTCAGACGACGGACCAGCCTAGATACTCGGAATGACACAATTTCTAACAATCGAAATGAGAATTAATAATAGACTATATACATACACAACTCGCAACATCAGAAAGGCATCTCATCAGACACAACAATCCAAGTACTAGGGGTCCAACGGGCCTTGCACCAATCATACTATGGGGTCATCTGTCATCAGCAGGTAAAGATAAATAATCGTGCAAACTTACAACTTCCTTCCTAGTCACAGAAGCCGACACCTCGAAAGTCACAGAGGCGCCATAATCACAAACTTTGGCTGAACTGACTTTGCCATTAGACACAGTGACAAGCGTATTATCGATATTGTTTTCGCTAAAACCAGGACAATTTGTCAGAAGCTTTTCTTGGGCAGAATAGTTTTGACGTACTAGTGCAAGAGATGCGAGTGTACAGCGATATCCGCTACAGCCTTACACATTAACTTGATTGCTTGTTTCTTTAACTTCTCCCTTTCTTCGTCCGATGCTCTCTTGTATTCACGTGTGTCGCTCAACACCTTTCCAGGTACCTTCACCATGACGATGGCAGGCGCATATCTCCCACTGATCACTATGTATCCAGAATAGAGCAGCTCGCCTCGGTCTTTGAGTGCAAGAACTTCTCCCAAAGCTTCGGTGCCAGTATCTTTCATGACTTTTACAACAGTGTCCTTACCCATGATCTTTCCTTGCACATTATAGACGCCTTCGCTGTTGAGTCCTCTCTCTGATGCTGTTATATAAGAGCCGATGTGGACGCCCTGTAATACATTCTCTGGAAGGGGAGGAAAAGAGGGATGGAACATTAACATTCCGAGTTCTAGCTCGAGGAAATTACTTACTGAAAGCATCTTGCACCTCATTGTGTCTGCTTTCAACAAGCTCAGTGTAGCTCTGAAGAATCCAATCTTGCTATATGTATTTGCCGCAGTTGAGTACTCCTGAATAATATTACAAAATATTCTCCAGACTCACCCCGTCAATAGTACGAGCAACGTGTGGCAAAGCCGAGGTCGAAACAAGAAGGAAACCAACAACTTGAATGACGACGACAATGGTTCGAGTTTTGAAAAATATCATGATATAGGAAGCGTCGCTGCGTGAAGCAATATTCAAATGAATGATTTTAGAGTACCAAGATGTATCTGGCCAGCAGAAACAGACAGAAGAGAGATGTTAGATACAGGAATAGGCTGCAGTCCGCATCCTTAAATATGGTGTTCTCCCCTCACAGTGCGGGAATGACCACTTGGTTTTTTGGTTGAGTTGGTTCATCTCTCATGCCTATAAAGTTGACCCACATTCCGAGCACCTGTCCAGTGATACAGTAAGCATCTTGCATCCGATGTCGATTTAAGTTGCTTGATAAGAGGAATTATGGACGACTTGTCAGTCAAAGCGGAAATTGCTGTGCAAATGCCCGGCAAATGCACCAACTCCAGATAAGGACGTGTTAGTGAAATAACATTTTGCGAACATAGCACCTTCCTAGCACCTCTCACCTCTCTTCCTTATTATTTCACTGTTCCAAACAGTGCTCGAACAAGACAAGGTCAATCTCAATGTACATCTCACCTTACCTACAATTTGAGGCTAACATGGCTATCTTGCTTGGCCCAATGGGATGAGCACGGCGGAGAAGCAAGAGCTGTGCATAAGAAAGACTGGCGGAATGGGGGGGCCCTAAACGAGTTGAACAAATGGAAATCGTATCATTCACATCAATGTACCTGTTATGGGCATAATGTCGGGAAGCAGAAGAAAGATTGATTACTGCTATGATTGCAAGCGGAACAGAGGTTGATTGTCATTGTGATAACAGGAGGAAGAATGGTTGCACAATTATTGTGATAACGAACTGAACAAGAAATATTGAGTACCTTTTTGATCACAGGAGGAAGAAAGGTTAAACAATGATTGTGATAGAAAGCAAGGTATGTTGAGTTCCCTCAAGATAAGAGGGGGAAGAAAGGTTAATTACCATTGTGATAGCAGGCCAGAGGATGGGTGCCACATCGACCGATAGGCTGCCAATAAGCGTGCAATTTGTTACTAACCCAATGAGTTCTACTTAGCGTGATTTAAAAACCTGTGCGGAGGTGCCAGAGATTCTTCTTTGCCTTGGCTCGCTGACTTCCTTATCGCGTTACACGACGAGACATTATTATTAACATGGCCGCTGGGGGGAAGGGGGGGCGGCCCATGCTGTTGGACCACTGACATCTTTGCGTGTAAATTCTATCAGTATTGCACAGATAATAGCGGAGCATGACACAATCACTCGTTTTTAGGCATTGTGCCAGTTGGGACTTAAAGCTCGAAATTTTAGTCGGTAGCGTTGCCAGACGTGCAAAGTATTGTGCAATTTCATATAATCATTTATTCCAAATTGAGGTTGTTATCATCCGCTTTGGCCCATCAATGATCATAAATGCTAACATAAGGCACACGATCCGCCACCACCCTCCAGTGAGCTCCAGTGTTAGCTCAAAGACGGCGTATTGATTCTTGCGGGCTTGACATCCCTGATTTTTACAAAAGAGAATGCAGATATAAAAAACTGGATAGACTACATCGATGCAAAAATCCAAAAACTTCGGCTAGCCTTCGCCTTCCGCAACAGCACATACAGCTACTGTTGGGGCTTCTCGAAATTGAACGGCTTTCGTAAACGTGAACAAGCTACGATCGAGAATCCTCTCGGAAGTTTCCTCCTTTTTTTGAACCAAGGTAGAATTCCTCATGATTTCCACGACATCATGATCTCTGCACTATTGAGGGATGCCTTTGAACCTTGATACCTGATAGCCAATAGAGATGCACCATGGCAAAAGAATGGATAGAACGTAGTGGATCTCTCCCCGTCGGGATGATATTCATCACTCGAAAAGACGATCATACCATCGCGCACTTCAAGCCCGTACCTCGCGAAATCATGATAGTTCAAGGTTGTATGGCTCCGTTCCTTCATCGAGCTTCATTGCCCCTCAATTTATCTTTGTCTTCTAATTAACGACCTTGTCGACCTTGTCGAGCTTCCCTCCCTGTATGCTTCGACCCATCTAGAGACGTTGGGTCCACGGTAAGCGGAAACCTCGGATGCACTTCGGGTCACACGAAAGCATTCGGGCAACAATGCATCGATCACATTCAACAACTGCTCAATGTTGGACTATCATATCTAGGAAGAACTCATAATAAATTTCTCGGACCTCGTTTGATTCACCTGCACCACGTTCGACTTCCGTCTCTCAATACGCTGAATCTTGGCATTACAAATGCCTCAAAAGAGAGGGATATGACGAATCATAACTATTTTTCTAATCTTGGTCGTGCAATCATTCCTTTGACCAGTCTTATGCTATTCGATGCACTGTCACAGTCCGCGGATCAGCTCATTGGACTACTTTAGCTGCTCCCATTGGTCGACTATCTATGTTGTCAAGAATGAAATCTTCATTCTACCGCTTGTCGAAGCAAGACAATGACAATCATACCGATACATATACATATTGTTACCTATTGTTACCAACTTTGACTTCTTTTGTGTTTGAGGAGTACGATCCGTTCTTCGCTCTTGCGGAGTAAGATGGGATTATCACCAAGATGATGGTTGAATACGGATTTCCTGAACATCTACATACGTGGATGTATCGATCGTCAGCCGGTAGTTCCGAGATAAGTCAACCGGGTCGGCTTATATAACAGTGTTATCAGGCGCCCGTCCGTTCTCCCGTACTTATGTAATGGAGCAGAACCCAACGAAATAAAAAATTTCTCTTATTCTCATTATCGAATCTAATAAATATTGGCAAATACTCATAGTTATTATACGCAGGAATCCCCACACATTGGATCATACATTGTCATTCTTTTTCCGGAAGCATCAGACTCCAAGTAGGGGAGCTTATGAGGCTGTCTCATTCATGAGTGTGAGGAAAGATCGATGTTTCGAAAGTCTGTTCTTCGTATGTACATATGAGAGTGACCGAACGGATAGTTAGCGTGTAGGTTTGTTCGACATGCGAAAAAGCGAGCTCACCGGAGTCAAGACTAACAGTTCAATTTTCCTCCCTTTCATCTTTGCGGAACGGTTTTCCCCCGTATAAGCTCGAACAATAGATTTCGCCTACCTACAATAACTGTCATCACTGATTCGTTTAGCATTTGCGGCACCAAGTCCAATGTTGGAAAGCAAGATCGGTAATTGATGCTTTTGCTGGAGGAGGGGCACGACGCGAGGTTCGGGATAAGCGTGACGGAGCCAAGGGTACAAGGCACGGTCCACAGTGACATTTTCGTGGGTATCATGAGGCCATCGAAACGTCCCAGTCTCTACTGTTCACCATCATATTACCCTCTTTTCCCGCGTCAATCGAATCATTTGTATCATCTACCAGCCCCTCATTGACCTCTGTCAGCATCGAACGGAGAAGTTCAGTTACTTGCTCATGAAGGGCTTCTATGGAATTACAAAGATGAAGACTGTTCCATTGTTCAACGAAGACTTGGTAGAACTCACTTAGTCGATTGACGGCTTGAATATACTCTGTGTTGGCCAACTGCATCTCATCTTCTAGTTGCTGGAGTCTTTGAGCCTGTATCAAGAGTTTTGTATGAATATATACTGTCACGTTGTACGATGGAGATTTCGCGAGTTCTTCGGTACGCATCACGAACAAAAACACACCTGGATCTCTTCCGGCTCTGGCTCAGGTAAAGAATTGATGAGATACTCTACTTGTTTTGCTTTACGGATGAGGTCTGTGACGAGTTCTTTCTTGTTGGCTACGAAATGAGATCCATTATCGTCAGGGTAGGTTTTTGGTAAAATGGTGAACTACACACCTTCAAATGCATCCGGGGTGTCATACTTCTCCGGGTTTCTTTGCTTTGTGATTGGAATTTCTGGAGAGACTTGAATGAAGTTGGTACGGTTGGTTAAGTAGGCGATGCTAGTGGACATTATCATGAGGAGCTGGCGTCAACAAATATGAATATCAGAATATATCCGAACTCGAAGAATGATATATTACCTGCTGAATTTCATCTTGAAGTTGCGTGATACGGTCCATATGCGACAATTCTTGAAGCATTGGGACCGAGCGATGATGGTGGTTCGGGATCAAATTCGAATAATTACATTACAATCACTTTTTCCTCTTCAATGACCACGACTAATGCTGAGCCTAAATTCAACCGGTACAAAGTGCAGAGGTGTGTTCACAGTGACTCAACTGCTGCCTGAACTTATGAAGTCTTGTAGCACAGACGTTCTACAAGATGCCCGTATAAATGTTCTAGAAGAAACTTCAGAGCAGGTTATTTGGTTCAAGGAGAGATTCCTGGGGGACGATGAAATAATTGAACATCTCATCGTACGTACGTTAGTACAGAAACGTGGATCACTGCAATAACAATGTATATTAGCACAATCCAACAAACACAGTTTGCTGGATAATTCATCGACCGAGCCAGAAAGGCTGGTATATTCGAATCCGCTCACCCACATTTCCACCTGGCGTCTTTATTCCTTTCGTTCCTCTGCCATCCAAGAATCCATTGCACTCTGACGGGGCTTTGTCGTTCAAGTCGCGCACCAATTTATTGAACACAGCACAAACACCCGAATACCGACCGCCTACTCAGCCAGTATCAAATGTCAGTACTTCTTCCGTTCATCATTCATATCCACCGACTCCACCGCCAATACCGACAGTGGCGCTGCGTCCGCCGACACCAGATGTAGCACCTACGTCGCTATCTATAGCAGCTTCAGCGTCATCTTCTGCGCTACTGGAGTCAAAGCCAGATCCTATACCCAAGCCTCCAGCACCATCCTCAACAACTGAATTCATTCTTGCTCCAGCTACCGAACCATCCACATCTACATCATCCCTGTCAACAGCGCGTGAAAGCTTATTCTCGCGGGCGGTGAAGGCATTCAGATTCTATGAGAAGGACATCTCGAGCGGGTATTCGTTTTCACTCGCCAGAGTTGTCGTGCAGTCCCCGCCGCCTTATGCTGAAACCACTTCAGTACTTCCCACATCATCGTCGATAGCATTATCGACTTCACCTACGCGATCATCTGATTCAACCCTCTCCATACCGACGTGTATCAAAGCACTTCCGGTTTTGACATTTACAGACCTCACATCTACGTTTACAGTAGGGTCAGTGAATGGGATACTTCAGCTCGACAAGCTTGAAGCAGAGATGCTCGGCGTCGATCCAAGCTTCTGGGTCGCTGTGGCATTGACTTATCTGGATTTCTTAGAAGAAAGAGGGGTGAGTGCCCTGTCGAATGATTTTCCAAGCTCTAGCCTATGTCCATTCCCTTATGTATGCTTATCATCTTGGTTTTTTAGAGTTATTTGGCAAGTCTCGGAGATTGAGATACTGTTTTTCACACGTGTATCGACGGTTGAACCGCAGGAGGTCTCTGCTTAGAGCGACTATGCAGGACTATGCTCTCTTTCATCGATGTGACAGATGGGTACGCTGGCACATTACTTTACCCTGTATTACTAGCATGACTATGTGACTCGATCATGACCGACATCATCAACATAACACGTTTACCACTTCAACACACTGTTTAGTTTGAGGATCTCTTTATCACAGAACTCAATGAGTTGATTTATTGGACATCCATTTTGAAACAGACGGTAAGTCTTGAGGCATGGTATAAGAGGCAGGAATCAAATAAATTGCAGTTTGAAGTACAGACAATACTTAAATGAACAGTGATACATGCGGGGAACGATAAATAACAACAACATATTATTTTCAAAGACAAAACAACAAAGTGAAAAGTCGTTAGAAGAATGAGTTACCAATAAATTCCCCCTTCCACCCCAGGCTTTGGTTTTCCGGTGACCTTTGGGCCCTCCTTAGGCCAGATTCTGGGCGGCTCGGGGGGTTGAATTACATCCGTAGATGCCACCAATACCTCCATAGGCTCTGTTCGTTCAAGCGTGCGGCTATGGGGTATTTCCGGGGCATTCGACGACGATTGTTGCCCTGGGTGAAAACCAACAGTCTTCGTACCGTGACGCAGGGACCCATTCTTCGTTCGCCTCGCCTCCTGAATTTCAGTGTTTCTCGCAGGCAATAAGTCTGTTGGCTCAGCGTAGTGACCGTCATTGATATAGGGGTCTCGCGAGACAGCCTCGCCTATGGGGGTGTGATAGGTGACAACCTTCCACTTGTCGAAGTCAGGGGTTTTGGTTCCATACCGATGATCGACGTCGGTAAACGAGATAGAGTCCGTATCCTGGAATCCCCTTTCACACACGCGGTGAGAGTGTTTGTTCGGAGCATGTTCAGGACCTCGCGTTGAACTGTGCATGGTGTCCCAGTTTCTGGCCAACTCCGACTCCAACATCCGCCTCTTCAGCAACCAAGCCCATTTCTTGCTTTCGATGCCCTCGTGTTCAATTGCTAGCAACGAGGTGGCGAAAAGGGAGATGATAATTTCTTGAGCATGACCAGATGTCAATGTATACCTGTTACTAGCGACCGAGTTTGGGACGAACATATTGACATGCAGACCTGTGAATACAGCGTCGATACCGCGTTTGGAGATGTAAAGCGAGACATGGCGTTCCCGGAATAAACGACTCCAGGATGGTGAATTCACCTCGTCGTCAGTCGCAGGTCGGGATAACCTCAATTCGGCCAAAACGACATCGCCTGTACGAGGAGCGTATCGGCGCTCGTAGCCAGTGCAATATAACGTACTCAGGAGATCTGAGCGGCCTCGGCTATGAGCGTCAAAGAGGAAATACCCGCCTCCAGAATACGGCTTGGTGAGTGCGGTGGGGATTGATTTTGATGCAGGCGTTGATGGAGGATGTTCAAAATCGGTAATGTGCATGGGAAGGTAATGATAACCCGAACTAACTCTCGGCTGTGGGGCACGACTCCGCTGAGGATCGTATGAGCCGCAGTGGGAACTAAGACAAATATCTCCACCGCGAGCTGTGCGATGAAGAACCATACTTTTTGTGGGTGTAAGGCTGATGTGACGCGGATTCTGGTCTTTTGCTTGAAAGAGAACGATGTATACTTTGCCTACTTTAGATGATTGTGACTGTATCGGTCTGCAGTGAATCGAGTCCCAACTATCAAGCCTGGAGATTACGATATCAAAAGTTTTCTTGCCTAGAAAATGGCTATGCGTCTGTTTTTCAATCTTGTACGTTGGTCTAGCGAGAGAGTGCATCCGGGGACGGACAAGAATTTCCATTCTCTAAATCAAAAAATGTGAGTACAATGGAGACATTGGGGGAAGGTGATACGACAGATCTAACACACTTTTTTCTCGTTATCTTGCACCAGCTCCAGGTCGTGAATCTCAAACTCGTCATCAGAGCTTAAAGGAGGGAAATATGGCAATTTCCAGATGAGCTTTTTGCCGGCATCAATACCAAGATGAGAGTGAGAGCCATCGTTGGTGAGGTTCAAACCATACGGATGATCATGATCAACATCGGTGCCGCTCTGCTGGCTGTTCATCGTGGCTGCTGAAAGGGGGAGGAAGCATTGAACCCTACACAAATATGGGAGTCTAAATCAGAGCTACTCTGTTGTCGCCGTCGCTTTCCCCTGAGATGTGCCTTGTCCTGATTGACTGCAATATAAATATTCGACTTGGAGAATGGTGTCGTTCCTGTAATTAAGGAAATGCATACCATATACAAGTTCCCTCCGTCTTTTCTGGTCAGATTTACAGGTGCTAGGCAGAAGAGGGCGAACGGCGCCGATTATGATTGAGAGGTGTGCATTTGCCTGCGCTAGTATCGTAAATACAATACCGAGATTCGACCGTAGCCATTACTTCTGAGTAGTAGCATATGTATGTAGATAACCCTGCTCCACCTCGAAAAAACTCACAAAAGTTTTGTCTACCAGTCGTTTCCATAGGAGTTCGACCGTCTCCTATTACCGAAGCGGTTCTCATTGGGTTTAGGTCGAGGACTGGAATAGAAGATGTTAATGGGATGGCCATTAAGAGTCTTGGTATTGTCGAGAGCCTCTTTCGCGGCCGTGGCTTCTTCGACGCTTTTGAATTGAACGATACCATTCCGATTCTTTACTGTGAGCGCTAGGTGATGAGATCATTGAAACAATGGCAAGAACAGTTTTGGACGTACGCATGACAACATCTAATACCCCTGAGTGATTGTGGAGAACAGCTTGCATTTCCTGCAAGGTACCGTCGTATTGAGCGAAGTACAGCTTGCTACTAGGAGGGTGTGCAGTTTTGGGCTTCGTCGGGGCAAAGTCCAAGTGTACCTCTTGGCCAAGGATAGTATTATGTTCATTTCTCAGAGCACTCAGGGCGGCCGATGCATCCTCAGTGGTTTCGAACTCTACATGTGCAAACCCACGTCTAGCACCAGAAGAGTCCCGGCCTGTCAAAGGGGTATAAATGAATAATGTAGGAGGAACAACACGAGTGACAGTCCGCACCTAGGCTTATTCGGACAATATTACCATAGGGAATGAACAAATCACGTAGGTCTGCGTCCGCGATGTCACGTGGAATATGTCCAATGAATATTGTACTCGAAGGCGAAGAAGGGGCCCTCTGTGGCCAAGTCCTCACAACCTCTTTCTGAGGCTTATCGAAAAGTTCAATTCGAGCTTTTCTACCTGCAAAAGAGAGCGAAGAGTCAGCTGCAGCTCTATAAAAGCTCTCAGCGTCCTCCGCATTCTCGAACTCGATATTGGAAAAACCGGCCGGACGGCCATTCTCGTCAGCTGGATTATAATTAATTTTGAGAAATATGAAAAGAAAGAAGAGAAAACATACGCATATCTATGGACGCAAGAGTTCCAAACTTTTCTGCCTTCTCTTTTATGTCCTCGATTTCCAGGGACCACGGCAGGTTGCCAAGGTAGACGAACCGGGATGACGGCCCATAGTTCACAAGCGACGTGGACAGTGTCCGTAACGCAAAAAAGGATGAGCTTGCTGGTATTCTCAGAGCATTTTGGGGTCGTAACAGTGAAGAGCGCAAAAGAGAAGCAGAGCGAGCACCAAAAGAAAGCATTTTGAAAATGAAGTTTGAGCGGTCTGAACAGGAAGGAGGAAGGAAGGAAATGAGCCCTCGTCCAGAAAATTTTGGGCACGTACCCGGAAATTTCGGCCCGGTATCGGAGTCGTTTAACTAAAAAAACTTCAAATACATTGAAAGGGGGATCTGTGTACTACTATAATGTAGTCTCCCAAAAGCAGAATTTCGACACTTTCGAGTGGAGGTAACAATTAACCTATGCACTCTTGAATGTACTGCCTTTCACGTTATAAATATTAGGCATGTTCCAATTTCACTTCCTCCGCCTTCAAATCATCTTTGGGTTCGACCGGCGTCACTGCAGGATAATGCATATCCGTCGTAGTACGCCCTCCTTTGCTACCCCATACTCCCCCAGTGATACCGCCTTTTTCGAAGATGTGGTCAATTTCTTCCAGCTCCAAACCACGAGTTTCCGGGAAGAACTAGGAGAGGTAATGCCGAAGTCATTTATATGTGCAAAGCCATTATGTGGAGTTTCAACTTACAAAGTAAACTATCGGAACCCAACAAGCGTTGAATACAGCAAAGATAATGAATACTCGCCAGTCAATATTGGCTATGGCCGGAGGGGTCATTTGAACGACAGCGAAAACACACCTGCGAGGCAGCTTAAATCAACATCAGAGTGGACAACAGAAAAACGCTTACATCCAGTTGAAGAAGCTAGAAATAGCAGACCCTCGGGCCCTGATACGTGTGGTGCTTATCTAAAATTATTGAGTAAAGAATGCAAAAGGATACCCGATGAAGCCTCACTTCCGCAGGATAAAGCCAGGGCTAGAATACAGTGAGCGATTAATTTTACCCAAAACCAAGAAATCAACAAACAATTGGTAAAAATCCGATACCCAAGAATATCTGGAAGATAAACACCATGGCAGTGGCAGCAAACGCTGCTGGTCTGGTACCTATTGAAAGCAGGATTGCTGCCAAGATGAAGCACAGTGAAAGCCCAGACGCTGATATCATCAATAATGGACGGCGACCGAAACGATCTACAGTCTGGAGGAGTGACGGTAAGCAATTCACCAGAAAAGATAAATTATGGAGTATCACTGACCCATAGAGGAATGAAGGACGCGAACATGTAAGTGATGGATGTACACCCTCCTAAAATAAGCGAAAGATCTCGAGAAAGACCCATGGTGTTCTGATAAACAACAGGAGCAAGGTAGCTTTGAATGATGGTTCGTAATTGACCGATGCTACATTAGCTACACAAGACTTACTTGATCATATTTGACCTTGAAAAAGGAATCATCAATGATTTTCGAATTCAAGACGAGAGTTCCAAGAAGCGTACCCAGTGAATTGTTGCATCACATTTACCGCAATGCAAAGACATATCCTTCGAAAATTCCCGATCGGGCCACCGTGCAAAAGCTCACTATAGCGAAACGGCCCTACACACGAGATAGTGTCGTGAATATCAATTGAAACTTACAAGTAGCGATACAGAGTGCGCACCTCCTTCACTCTCTTGCGCTAACGATAACTCTATCTCTTTCCTCGCTTGTATTACATCTGGATGATCGGCAGAGTCGTGATCTTCGAGTAAGGCTATGACCTTCGAGGCCTCTTCGTCGTATCCGTGTGCGAGTAGCCAACGTGGAGAGTCAGGCAGTACTGTTACCTGCAAAAGAAGGCACAAGGCAAAAACAGCTTGAAACCCGATAGGTAATCGCCATTGCACAGGTCCTACATCGACAAAAAAATTTGATACCTAGGCGCGTCTTGGCAAATTCGTGCTCACCAGCGACAAAGCTCAAGCCATAATCCAACCAGTACGCCTGTATCTAGTGTCAGTGTCAAAATATTTTCTAAGGAGGAGATTATATTCACTATAACCAAGCCAACAATCGTTATTGTAGAGTTTAAGCAAACTAGGGCACCACGAATTGCACCACCACAAGTTTCCGATTGGTATACAGGAATGGAAGATGAATTAAAACCATTTCCCTGAAGCGATAAATTAGCAAAATCGAGGATAGTCTGGAACCCCGGGCACTCACTATCCCAGTAATGACACGACCGACGTATAGTTGAGCCCTGGTTGTCGAGCTGGTGAGGATCGCAGTACCGATAATCATTGTCGCAGCTCCCATCATTATCATCCGTTTCCTGCCAATACGCTCGCCCCAAAAGAAGACGATGAGACTTCCGACAGCACATCCAATATCCTACAGGTGAAACAGTAGGCCAGACGATAAGGTGGTATAATGTGCATACGTACGTATATAGCAACCTATTCGAATATTGTAGGGATCAATTAGAATTTAACTTAGTAAGTGCATCCTTACTATCAGTCCTTGAGTCGTCGCATCAGGATTTCCAAAATCATGCCCAAACTGGTTCTGGGCACCAATCTGCAGCAGTACATGAGTGACAGCGACAAATGCAAGAGCCAGACGTACGATACCAGACATGACACCTACACGAGCAGTTCAGATTGTTCGTGTCACTGAACAGAGGAACTCACCTTGATCGTACCCGAGAAGGAGAAAACCCTGACAACAACAGGCTACAACCATTCAATGTCGTCGACTTACACGAAGGAAAGTAACAATGAGAGCTCACCAGTGATAGCCCAAACCATAGCCTTCCCTCGCACAGGCAGAATCCACATCGTTGAGAGAACTGTTAATCGTCTGCAAAAGCTGCAATCAGTTTGCTGGACCCGGGGTGAGAACGTAAACGAGGACAATGCAACTTTCCACCTTTACATATGTATATACTGGCACATCGACATATTCCAGTAGTGTGGGGCACATTTCGGTCAAATGACCCTTGAAACTTATCAGTAGAAGATTGAAGAAAGAGGAAATAAAATTGAGAGAATTGTTTTTGCGGAAGATAGCGGACCGTCAGTTCTTGATATTGGTGAAAGGTTCCCAGCTGTTCCCAGCCACATTTGTCGTTAGTACGCGATGCGCGGCGTGCCCGTGCATCACAAGGCCTGACACGCAATCTTTGAAAAGGAATTTAACGACAGAACAGGTTGAGATGGAACAATCTCTGTGACTTCGACACTAAATATAGAAAGGTTTAATACGAGAAGGACGAGGTACACAGCTCCACCGCAGTTAAGAATGGACTTCCGACGCGGTCAAATGATGTGGATATCCTGGCTAGAAATCCTTCTCCCCAACTTCTCCTGCTTTGTCTATGCTCACTATCGAGAGAGGTGATAAGACAGTGATCAGCCTCAATTCAGGCACTCCAGTCGCCAGCTACCACTGGCGAGCACGAACGATTGATCACTCACACAACACAAGTCTGGGCAGTTGATATTGACACAGCAATCTGGGCAATTGACTGCACAAGCAGCAGGGCAAGCGCGGATGATCATCTCACGACGCTCGAGTGTATCCTTGTTTTCTGGTGCGGCGCTGGCCGCAAGAAAAGAGAACGCAAACAAAAAGACATTGAAGAGAAGAATTGGTTGCATGATGGTCGTGGTGAAAGTTTGACCTCGTCCAATTCGAAGGGCACTGCCTAAATACGCACATCAGGCACAAAAAGCCTCTTCCCCGCAGGTCAGAATGGTTGACCATGCGTGTATAGCTGTGTACAACTGTACAACTTCGAATTATTGCAACAGATAATTCCATTAAGAATTTGTCCAGCTGCGGTATTTGTTCCTTCAGAGGTAATTAGGTAGCCCAAAGGATCTCACACAATCGGAGGATCAGATGGTTCCTGCATAGTCCAACCATCCGTAACTTCCTCAAATATCTCCAATGTATCCTGAATGTCCCGTTCGAACGGAGATATTGTTGCTCTGATACGTTTCATCGCACTCAATACCCCAGGGAGCTAATGAAAACAAGTAAGTCAAGGACCAGAAGTTTAATACACATACATAGGGATCGTGTACCTCGTAAACCTTGACTTCCGGACCAGTGAGGCGCGAGGCTAGGGCCGCAACCACTTCATATTTCCGCACAAAATCATCAACTGAATACATATTCGAGCGTATTCTAGCCTGCGGAACGCATGAGTAGACTCACTGAAGTTTAAGACTCAGAGCCCATACCATATACGTATCCGCTTCATCGTGATCCGGCGTGAATTCCTGGAGGGCTGTAAGGTTCTCCTGCAGATCATCAACTTCATTGACGAGTTCTGAGGCTGATAATGACCATGGATACCCGAAATCAATTCCAAACCAGTGCCTAACCAAGTTGGCGCACTTACAGATGTAGATAAGGTCTGCTTGCATATGGCTTGATCCAGCAAGATTGAGATATAGCTCTGGAGGTTTGGATGACGTAATGATTCTCTGCAGTGTGCATCTGTAAAACCTGTATTTTCGGCTAAGAGCTCGAAAGCAGCTGACAGCACTGTCCAGCTGGGAAAGCGCTCCCAGCAGTACTGAAAAACTGC
>MU823743.1:4448-23012 GCA_027921425.1 Lentinula novae-zelandiae | reverse complement strand
TGGTGCTAGAGAGTGTCACCACTATGCACCCCTTGCCTGCTCAACAATCCTGGAAAGACATTGAATTCAATCAACATATGGCATCCCATTGTTTTGCAATACAACAGTTCGAGTGCAATGATTATTCTGTGGATTTAGCATTGGGTGGGTCATTGGATATTCTTGGACAGTATTATCAGGCTCTTAAATCATGGGAGCCCTGGCTTGAAACATTTAATAAGTTGTTGGGATCTGAGCACAATGCAAGTCTAATGCACAGGAAACGGGTAGGAGGATGTTATATGAAAATTGGGAGGTATCAAGATGCTATAGACATCCAACAACCTTTGCTGGAAAGCTCCAAAATGGTTTTGGGGAAAGAACATCCAGATACTTTGACCAGGATCCAAAATGTAGCAGTCACATTGAGGAAAATGGGCAGGGTCAATGAGGCATTATCCCTTGAGCAGCCTCTACTTGAAACCTCCAAGAGGGTTTTTGGGGAAGAACACCCAAATACTTTGGCTGGGATCCAAAATTTAGCCGTCACATTTATGCAGATGGGTAGATTCAATGAGGCATTGTCCCTCGAGCAACCTTTACTCGAAACATCCAGAAGAGTTTTTGGAGAAGAACATCCACTCACTTTGGCCAAGATCCAAAATCTTGTAGGCACATTGTGGGAGATGGGCAGATTTAATGAGACATTGACCCTTGAGCAACATCTGCTTGACACATCCAAAAGAATTTGGGGGGAAGAACATCCAAACACTCTGACCGTGATACAAAATCAAGCAGTCAAACTTACTGAGATAGGTAGATTCAATGAGGCATTGTCCCTTGAGCAACCACTGCTTGAAACCTCGAAAAGAGTCTTGGGGGAAGAACATCCAAGCACTTTGACCAGGATGCAGAATCTAGCTGAAACATTTAGGCACATGGGCCGGTTCAATGAGGCATTGTCCCTTGAGCAGCCTTTGCTTGAAACCTCTAAAAGAGTTTTGGGTGAAGAACATCCAAACACCTTGGCCAGGATCCAAAATCTAGCAGTCACATTTATGGAGATGGGTAGATTCAATGATTCATTGTTCCTTGCGCAACCTCTGCTTGAAACCTCTCAAAGGGTTTTGGGGGAAGAACATCCAGACACTTTGATGAGGATCCAAAATCTAGCAGAAATATTTAGGCACTTAGGCAGGTTCAATGAGGCATTGTCCCTGGGGCAACCTCTACTTGAAACCTCTGAAAGAGTTTTGGGGGAAGAACATCCCAATACCTTGGCCAGGATCCAAAATCTAGCAGTCACTCTGATTGAAATGGGTAAATTCAATGATGCATTGTTCCTTGCGCAACCTCTGCTTGAAACCTCTCAAAGGGTTTTGGGGGAAGAACATCCAAACACTCTGATGAGGGTTCAAAATCTAGCAGAAACATTCAGGCACTTGGGCAGGTTCAATGAGGCATTGGCCCTTGAGCAACCACTGGTTGAAACATCCAAAAGAGTTTTGGGGGAAAACCATCCAAACACTTTAGCCAGGATCCAAAATCTAGCAGTCATATTTTGGGAGATGGGTAGGTTTGATGAGACATTGTCCCTTGAGCAATCTCTGCTTCAAACCTCGAAAAGAGTTTTGGGAGAAGAACATCCAAGCACTATAACCAGGATCCAGAACCTCGCAGTCACATTGATTGAGATGGGTAGATTCAATGAGGCATTGTCCCTTCAGCAGCCTCTACTTGACACATCCATAAGAATTTTAGGGGAAGAACATCCTGACACTTTGTCCAGGATCCAGAACTTAGCAGAATTATTCAAAAGGATGGACAGGTTGAATGAAGCATTATCTCTTGAAGAACCTCTGCTTGAAACCTCCCGCAGAGTGTTGGGTCACAAGCATCCACACACTTTGACCAGAATACACAATCTAGCAATCACATTCCGAAGCATGGGACAGCTGAATGAAGCTTTGAATCTTCAACAACCTTTGTTGAATGTCGAAAATGATTCTGGGAGAGGACCATCCAAAAACTTTAGAAAGAACACAGGCTCTAGCAATGACATTGTGCTGCCTGAAGATCTTAGGAATTTTCTTGGCAAACAAGTCCCAAGCCCTACACCACTGCCGACTTCCATTGCCAGTGATCTACCACAAGAGCAAGATTGGGAAATTATTCCCATTGAACAAGTTGAATGATTGTACACTTTGGGGGATTCACAAGAAATAGCAAAGCACCTTCAAGGTTTTTTTCCTTTCCAAGTCCATCTCAATTTATGAGTTTCTGGTTTCTTATATGTTTACTTTGACTCTTTTTCTATGCACTGGTCATTTTGCTTTCAATACTTGACAAAATGTTGTGCAATTTCACTCGGGTATTTTTTTTGGCAGACACTCATATTATGAGCTCTTGACATCTTTTTGGTCCTTCTTCTTTGAAACTCCTTAACAGCCTTTACTGACACATTTTTCAAAGCATCTAAATTCCCGTCACGGCAGCCTTCCGTTCTTGACTGTGCACAACGTTGTCAAGAAATGCAGTGATTTTTTTGACTGTTTGTTTGATTTCCTTTGTGTATGGAAACTAATGTTGTGAATGTTGTGAGGTTATCTGTACAAAAAAGCAATCTATCTTTTTGTCTTGTATTTTGTCGGATTATTTCTTCATCTTTGATCGAAAAGAGACAGTAAGACATCGTGATTGATATTCAAATTTCCGTTGGCTTATGAACTCAATGAATGCTACAGATATGCTCATTGCCTGTTTGCTTGTTGCTCGAGCTTATTCGAAGCCGAGTCGAAGGTGGTGGGAGATGCAAGAAGGGGGATCATTAGGTGAGGTAATAATTAAGAAATAGAGATGTATTGTGTAGACAGATGAAGATAGGTTTAAGCTCTGTAAGGGAAGGATACACACATGGAGCATAAACTAAACCCTGGTAAATTCATATGTATAGATACAATAAGAAACAAAGAAGATACTAGGACATTGGGGTGAAAGCAGGGGATAGAAGAAACAACAACATTTGAACAAAGATAGCATGAAGCCCATACACAGATGATCCAGCAGAAGACAAAGCAAAATGAAATTTTTGACAGCGGAAGGGCGGTCGCCTACTCTAACCATCTCGTTGGTGGAATCCCCCACCGATTATCTCTATATATCCCCATATGCGTATACGCATCCATCTTGAACGGGATCTTCTTCTTCACACCGACAACCGTTCTCAAATCTTCTCTCAACCCTCTCACCTCTTTGAAATCCGCAAAATTCTCCGCATAGACACATATCACCCTATTATTCCTATCGTCTTCATTCACTGAAACCTTTGCGGTTCCTCTCTTCCGATACATGCATACCATTTGCACAACGTCTCGCCATAACGCATCAATAGTATCCCTGTTTGCGAAGATCATCCATTTACCGGATAAAACGTGGTATTGAAATGCGAGTTCGTCGAGTGTGGAGACGGTTAGTGTTAGGTGGCCGTTTGTTCGGTGTCCGCTCGCGAGAGCATCAAACGCGGCCTTGAGTTCGGGGATACGAGGTGTCGAGGAGGGAGACGATGATCCGCGATTTATTGCGATCCATTGGGTCGTCGGGAGAACAAAATTAACGTTGCTAGATTGGGATTGATTTTGACCATGGCTTAGGCTAAAATTGGGCCTCCAATACTGTGTAAATCTCTCCACGTTGAGTAGAGTAGCGGTAGACTCGTTGAAATGCGCTGTTATCCAGCCGTCACTTGTGGTTATGTGGGGAGCAGGGGAAGAGGGAGAGAAGATTTGTGGGGGGTAGGGTGTGAATGAGGAAGTCTACAACGATGAAAAGTTAGTCATAACTTGACTGTTTATGAGACGGCACTCACTGAATCCTCGACATCCCTGTGATTTTCCAACCTTGGCCTTTCTTCTCTTGTGGAGATATGATTTGCATCGTTCAATCGTAGCCGCCCCTTGTACAAGTGATTATTCGGGTGAGCTTTTTGAAAAGAGATTCAAACATACCAATTGTCTCATCAACGCAGGAGACATTTCGTCTATATCCATAGGTTCACCCATATCCATGGCGGGTGCTCGGAATAGCTACGATAATGAAAAAGAAATAAGCGTTTCCGTTCTCACTTTGCAGCTTGTCGTGTCGCGTCTCAGCAGGATGAAAGATTGAGTCAAGGAGCGAAAGCGTACCGATTGATCAATGATAAAATCAGATTGCCCAGACACGTGGCATCTTGACGTCTTCTTTGTCCCTTGTTCAAGAACCAATACTTGTTTCCTCCAATTTCAAGCAATTCAAACGCTAAGTTCCAAGCAAGTCATTCCTTCCGACTCCACGACCATCTCACATAGGCGGAGGAAAGGTCCCACAGGGACCGAACACTCGACGAGGGAACTGTTCGTTCTAGTCTACCCTCGATACGTACATTCATGCCTACTAATTTTGTTCAAAGATTCGATTAGAGGAGTTAATGCAGTCCTATTCAGATTCCCTTCTGTAAATCTGGAAACAAGAACTGCGGCCAAATGAGTGAGGCGAGGTGTACTTAGATTGTCAAAAAATGGGGTGCGTGTTTTCTCTATTTTATTTCGAGGTATCTGACTCATGTCCTCCCAATCTTTCACTCCTTAATGGCGGCACCAATTTTACCTCTTCAATACTCCTTGCATTCCTCGCTTCTATCTTTCGCCTGGGCTATGTGTCCGAGGCTATGAAAAAGTTCAGAAGAATCATTCAATTATATATATTATGCATATCTCGTCCTTGCTTACATTTCACTCCCGCCCCAGCCTCTCTGAAACAGGCAAATAACTCAACTTGGTTTCAACATGTCCGATTATTCCTAACCCATCCTCATCATACACCCATTCATAACATTTTCATCAGTTCATCTGCAAAACCTGTATTTTCGGCTAAGGGTCCGAAAGCAGTTGGGAGCACTTCCCAGCAGGGAAAGCACTCAGAGCATATTGCTTTCAGTGCTTTCAGCACTGGGATCTGCTGGGATCTGCTCTCAGACCTTAGCTGAATATCCAGGTTTTGGAGATGTTGTTAACTTGTTATGCCCGAGATACAATCATGATAATGATATTCACTTGTGATGTATGTGTTTTGGTATACAGTTCAAAGTTTGAAATCTCTATTCAAGGTGATTTTTTCCTGCTCCTAGGTGTCTTTGTACATGCACATCTTTGTTCGATGGCCGCCTGTCTATCTATCGGTGTCATGATCATCATCCCACATGAATCTGTTTTTAACTTCTTACTGCTGTAACTGGTCCTGAAAAGTTCTATCATCAAATCCCCCCCACCCCACTTGTTTCTGCCTCCAATTTCATGTCATCAGGAGTTCGGGAGTCTGTCAGAAGTGCCACACCATCCCTCGGCAGTGATCTAGATGTTTATTATGACCAAGTCCCATCTGCCCACCGGATGTCAAATCTCAGCACCAGCTCAGGACCTAGAGGCCAATACATCCCTCCAGCATCTGCTTCATCCTCGGTTATTAATCTCACAGCTTTAGCACCGGCTAGAACACGACCACATTTTGGAGATAGAAGGGTCGAGATTGTTCATTCAACATACTATGCCAAGGGCGGTCTAGAGAATCGTCAAAGGATATGGGTGCGGTTGTTCAGAGCTGGGTTCTTTGAGTTGGTCTCACTTGCTAAATAATTCTTTGTATCAGATACTAGCAAGTTTGGCAGTTGTTGGCAGTGCAATTGTTATTTCTATCATTGTTAGTACCATCATCGTGCTACCCCGCAAAAGAAGTCCCTCCTCTGACTGAGACGAGACATATTCGGAAGCGAGACGGATCAGTATAATTTTTGGGTTTAGAGCTCGAGTCAATTCCTGGAGGAAGGTTATCGGAGGGGATTTTGGAAACCTGGGAAGGTAGGTAACGAAATTACGCAAATTAGTGAAGGTACATAGCGCTTGAATGCCTTCTAAAGTCTCCGTATCGAGCCAGGTGTTGCGACATCTGTGGAAATCAAACGCATTAGGCCTCAGCGACACTCCTATAGTACGAACGATTGAGCATTAGCGAAAAGAGGAAAAAGGCGTGAGTTTAGACGCCTGTTGTATTCATTCCGTCTTCAGGAAACTATATTGGGCGTCTAGTAGGCTCTTTCGTGTACCACGTCCATGTACCTTCAATATTGTTTTTATGTTTCCTGTCTGAGAAAAGGGCGCTTTGGAAGTGCTGTCAAGGTGAGTGCTCTCCAACACATATACATTGGATACACTCGGTTTTCAATCCGAAACATTCAATGATCTAGCTCGACCAAACAGATTGACCGCGAAGATTATACACATTCTCTTCACAATCGATACTCCCCCACCAAACTTGCTCGGAGCATAAACTAACTGTTAATCTGCCTCTCCCATCCTAACGATGTATACAAGTCGCCGAAGTCAGCCCTAATGATGAACCTACTCTACTGGTCACCTACTGAGAGCGAAAAGGTCTGCGTATAGAGGGTTGACTAGATGGTCTCGGAACGTTAGTTTTACTCAATATGTTTCCTTTATATCCACTTCTACATAATCTTTCGGGTATTTCCAATTTGAGCCGTATCCTCAACCACCTGTTTTTCATGCCCCAAGCATTTCTCCATACATTGACTCATCTCCGTTCGTTCCTCAGCGCAACTTTGACCCTCTTACTCTCTCTGTTCATACCACATCCCATCGTCAAATCCCCCCTTCTTTCCCCGCCTCCTTCATTTATGGTCCCGTTGTGGCTTTCCCTGGGCTGATATTCCAAATGATTCATTCTTCTGATATCACAGGACGCCGAAGACCGAGCGTCTCTAAATCTAGCCCCGAACTCTCCATGCGGATCGGTTGATTCCTATTCCATTTCGACGTCTTTATCATTGACCGCGTCGAGGGGTCTGGACCGCTCATCCTCAGTATGAGTGGGATTTCCAAGGAAATGGAAATAGATGGTTTGCCAGCTGTCTCTCCGAGTATGGCTCGGAAATAACCTGGGGTAGCGTCCTATCTCGAAAAATCTTCCCATTCCTCACTCAAAACTCATTAAAACTCATTCTAGACCTGTAATCGAGACCATGGACGAGTCAAAGAAGCGGGGTACATTAAGAGGTGTGTAGTCCTGATATTCGAGGAACATCTGTCCCGTTCTAAACCACCTCATTGAATTTACAGAACATTGCCTCGATATCCCTCTGCAAAACGACAATCATGCCCGTCCCTGTTCAAAACCTTCCTGAATGGCCATCGGAAGTCGAAGCGCATCCTCTGCTCGTTATCGACTATCAACTACTAAAAGCAGGCGACAGAGACGAGATCAATCGATTATGGGAGGCCGGAACGACGTTGGGCTTCTGGTAGTAAGTAGTTCCTCAATCTAAATGCACCGTTGACTTGCTAAATCGGTTCCGATCTCGTTCCGAAGCTTGAAAAATCATGGCGCCGAACAAGATTTCGTCGCGATGTGGGGTATGGGGGAGGAAGTCTTTAAGCTTCCACTTGAGGAAAAGATGAAGTACGAGCAGGGTGATGAAGGACTTTCCTTTGGGTGAGTAATTAACCTACTAGCGGGGACATTTAATGAACTTTACGCGACAGGTACAAAGCAGTGGGTCATTACATCGTGGACGCCGTAGGCAACCCAGATCCCGTTGAGGGCGTCAACGTTGCCAAAGACGACGCGCTATCTTACCCCGAAGTCTCCCGAAGAGAGTATCCATCTGTCATAAACGACCTCATGGATCCTGTCATCACCCCTTTCGTAGAGAAATGTGTTGGTATCAGCAATATCTTGATCGAAATCTTCAACGACAAGCTTGGATTACCAGAAGGTACTCTAGCCAAGTTCCATAAGCGGGAGGAGTTCAGCTCCAGCGAGACGAGGACTATCAAGGCCCCAGCGAACTTGACTCCGGGTAAATTGGCCATCGGGGGTCATACAGATTTTGGAACTTTGACGCTTTTGGTGAATAATCTTGGAGGACTGCAAGTCCTTCCGCCTGGAACAACCGAGTGGCGGTATGCAAGGGTGAGCATGTTTGACAACTGGGATGGATCTTCCTTATGCTTATCTCGTGCAATCCTATACGTAGCCGCTTCCAGGACATATGATATGCAACGTCGGTGATGCTCTGACCATGTTCAGCGGCGGGTTGCTCAATTCAAATATCCATCGTGTCGTGTACGTACTTCTTTGAGGTATCTTCGAGCGCAAAGATGTTGATCCGTTTCCACAACAACGATAGACCTCCTCCAAGCTCACAATCTAAACATGATCGGTGGTCACAAGTTTACTTCACCAGGCCTGCGAACGACACACCTCTCTCCCCGTTGCTCGAGAGCTCGATCATATCTACAGCATTTAATAACCTTACTCCAGAGAGACAGCAGAGCCTCAGTCCAGGTGTTACTGCATACGAATGGTTTACTAGGCGTCAGAAGAATTATCGGACGAAGAATCATAAGGTAAGCTTGGCCTGAATAGTTGTATAACAGTATCTCATATCAAACATCCATCAGGGAGCAGAGACATGGGCTGCAAATAGAGGAACAGAGCATGGCCGTGCATAAGCAAACTGAGAATTATCGTGTGGAGTTGTATTATTATCCAATTTATCCTTGGCTTCCCCTAGAACTGAAAAAGCTGGTATTCAGACTCATTTTTTCCTTGAGCTTCAGAGACCAAAATCTGCTTTCATATATGTTATCAACCACTAATTGATTTATAAGATGGGAGGTCATTCTCTTGCACATCCTGCACCCTCAAATTCTCGTTGTCAATTGACGCAAGCCCTGTCGAGGTGTTCAGGTCCCTAGGATGATATAACCCTTGGGAATTGTCTGCGAATATTGGCTCCTGAACGTGATCAGTGGATGTGTGGTGACTTTGGGACCGTGCTGTACGTTGGTTGGAATCATGAATCCCCGCCGTTCCTTGGACACTGGTAGAACTGACATCACCTTTTTTCCAGCGCATAATAATGAACATAGATATCATTCCAATCATTGTACCCATGATGCTTCCCGCAACACCCCCCGCCACAGGGGCTGTGCATGTATGTCTGGTTAGGTTGGAGGAAAATGTCTCAATTGAGGGGGTTGAGGTATAGACAACATAGTCAACCCAGAGCCCCTCAACGGAGCCAGATGTTGGAGGTAGGAGCATAACCAGTGTGTGATTTCCAGGGTCCAGCGACGGTGAGCGGTAGAATGGAACTCAGTAATTATCCATCCCATTTGCTGAAAACATGAAGACAGTGTTAGGCAGATCGTCCAGTTGATAAATAGATGTTGGGGATCCGTCATCGTGGTGCACGCTTCCAAAAACCCCGACACCCACGCCTGAACACGATCGTAGTACGGAAGGTGAAAAACCAACAAATATTTTAAAAGTGCGCACCATCGAATGTGAAAGTAACTGTGGAGGGCTGAGGATCATTGCGGCTTTCATGGGTTGTTCCTTCACATTCAAGCCCTGGTGTTCCTCCATTCATTCATCCAGTAGAATATATTAGGCGTGGGTCAGTATCGTCCACCAAAACTTCAGAGGATAACAGCGGTGGACAAGGGAACGAAGAGTCCATCTTTGAATCTCGGTGCAGTACTACTTGATTTAAACCTGGTGGACATAGATTTCGGACTCGCTCAGTAAAAACTATGTCACACAATGTTACAAACATTAGTCCAAAACTTATGCTCACTAGGTTCAAATCGAGAAGTAGTACTTAATCATATCCTATCCTTACTGCTTCCATACCAAGATGACACATGAAACCTGCCTAGTCTTTTTTTTCTCAATACTGATGCAGTGCATTTGGTTTCAAGGCCAAGAAAAAGGTGCTTGCATTCTCGCCTGTGCTGTTGATTGTTGACAACGATATCTGCACGCTTTGCATTGCGAGTGCAAGGTAGATCTTTGTGTTCGTCTCTCCAACCTATTTTTACTATTCTTGCATACTCGCACACTCGAAAATCCACCCACACTTCTAACTGGGTTAGACACCACCACCAGAAGCTGACGTGTGAGATGAAACGCAGTGAACGAGAGATCAAAGTTGGAAAAGCATATGTGCCTAACCACGGCCTCATTCCTCAGGCCGTGCTTTCACAGGTCACGGCTTGTCGCTCACTCGCATCTGTTTAGAGGTCAAACGCAAGGCTTGTGCAGCAGTCAGCGATACATGAAGTGACAGCAGAGATCACAGGAAGGAACTCCATTCCACGGCCGAAAGACTTATTCATTCCCTGTGCTCAACCCAGATAGGTATCACAAAAAGGATGGTAGAATCATGGACTGAACAATTTGGTAAGATGTACCGTCCAGTGCCATGGTTTATGCTATACAGAACAGTAGTCACCAGACCGGAGCTGGGCAGCTCATCAAGTTGATAGATAGACGTTGGAGACCCTTCTAGAGAGTTCACACTGCCAAAGACCTCAACACCCACTCCTGTACGGGAGTGTACATCAATCAAGCGAAATAAATACGTGTCGAAAATACCCACCGTTGAAGGTAAAAGAAACACTCGAGGCAAAGAATAATTGTTACCGTGAGTCGTTCCTTCATATTCAATCCCTGGTAGTCCTCCTGTCAGCCATCCAGGAGAATAAACGAGACGCAAGTCAGTATGATCCACCAAACTTCAGAGGATGATAGCGGCGGACAAGGGAATGAAATTTCCATCCGATCCTCAAGATCTTTCTTCAAGCCAGGCTGAAATACGGTGTTGCTGAGGTTGCAACTCATTCCGAGTCGCGTTTACTCAGACACAAGGCTTGCTGCTTGCTTGGCGCGGAACTCTGCATCAGGTCGACAACGCAGATGATAGGAACCTGATTCCTGTGATTGAGACGGTGAGTTCCCAACTAAAAGTTTCCCTTGGCTGTTGGGTGAAGAATTGGGGGATGGATCTTGAGTTGCATATCAGGGTCCTGGGGGTGTCAAAGATCTGGAAAGAGGTATCGATTGCTCGTTGAGAGCGGAAGAAGGGTTGGAGATTGAAAGAGACAACTGCTTCTAACAAATTTTAATTATGCGTCTAGCAGTGCTATGTACTAGCCCACAAAAGAAGTCATCTAATCAAGGAGGGATATTGTTCCCCTGCCAACCAACCTCATGGAGTAGCTTGTTCTCTAAATAACCACGAATCAGCAGGAAAATCTGTGCGCAATCCAATACTACTCACCAGCATAACACATATTGCGTCCATGATCCAACTTTCCACGAATGGTCTTTTCGGGAGTTCCGATACAACAACGTTGTGAAAATTGGGGTTTCCATCCCAAAATGTAGCGTAGGTCTTGGGCGTATGAGGTCCCTTACCTCTTCGATTTCATTCTTCGCGGCCGTTCTACATGAAGGGGAAAGTCATGCAAACTGAGAAATGCGAGAAAAGGCTGACTCTCACCCAGAAAGGCCTAATGTCTAAGGGAGCATCTTCCCCGAGAGTTACAACACACTGAATCAAGAATTGTGAAATTACATCGACGGATGGGGCTTGGTTGGGTTGGCTTGCGATCCGGATTCTGATGAAGCGGGTCGGAGTGCTTTAAAGGATCACCACTCCAATGTAAATTCCAGGCAGGGGGCGTCAAATTTCCCAGGTCAAATCCATTAAGAGAGATCATATCGTTCGACTCCGGCGGCAAAGAAAGAAGTTTCTGTAAAAGAGGACGAGGAGGAACACCGCAAGTATCAGCATTGTGGCAGCGAGAACGGCGATGAGCGCGGTGTAAACAATTCCTCTTTCCCGATAGCTGGGACTACGAGGATAGGAAGGAGTACATCTTATCAAAGATAGAAAAGAAACTAGAGACCAGCTCCAAGTCGTTTAGCAAGCGACTCGGGGGTTTGCGGTGAAAAGGAGAAAAATTGTTGATTTGTAGTGATATGACTGCATTGGCAAAAATGACGCTGGTCATATCCGGCTCAGTCACAAAGTTGACGCGAAAGTATAGACCTGGTAAGGGCGAGGGCCAGCAAAGACTGGTAAAAAATCGAAATGCAGCTAGTATGTAGTGTGTAGAGAAAGAAAAAAATATCTTAGCGCTAAACACGGCGTCTAACGAGTTACGACACACTCGTTCTCGAGACTCTAAGCTCAAGAACAGCTCAAGAATAACTCACACAATATCAGAAGGAACATGAAACGTGCACGGGACTGAATGGAATACGAAAGACAAGGAACGTATTTCAAGGGTTGCTCTTCGCCAACGTTAACCACCAAATTCCCTACCTTCTGCCATCCTGCCTTGCCATTTTTCTGGGATATACACCGAAGATCAGGAGGCGACGAAGGCTTCTCTACCTCGACATGTGTATACATCAACCCAAATCACCTCATGACCTTCGAAACACGCAGAATACCGATAATCCTCGCCATACAGGTACCACTCTCGCGCGTTCGTCAGGGGTAATACCCTCGAATGCCAGCATGTTTAATCTTCCCGGACCGCTGATTGGAACTCATACGGTGCGCATTGCATCACCAATCTGCTTCGAAGATCTTCAACTTAGATGACATTCGTGAACCTTGGTCTTATTTCTCCGGGGAATATATAAGCAATGTCATAAGGTCGTTTCTTACCTTGTCCGGACCTCATGCTACGGTCGGATCGTGACCTTTGCGGATGTGAAGACGAGGAGGAATACATATAGGTGGACGCTTCAGGTGAGTTTTGTCTTCGATTCCTGCCTTCCCATCCTTCTGACTTTGGGCATTCCGAACAGTGAATCGGCAACATGGTCCTGAGAAGAACGCTTGCTGTCATGTTGGCGGCTGCTGCGGCGGTCAACGCCTCAACTTTTGATGTTACATTCACAACTGCCGGCCATAATGTCCCTTCGACGCTATGTACGCGTGTCTTCCTCACCCTTCGGAGTTTCCGCTGCTTATCACCTTCCGATCGCATCCAGATGGGTTGATGTACGAGGTATAAGGTTCCCTTCCGCGACGTGTTACTTGTACGGAACCTGACCGTTGTGAATCATCCATTGGTTAGGATATTAATGTGAGCCATCCAATTACTGTTCTGTGCGACGTAGTCTGACTATTACTTTTCCTACCCTAGCACGTACGTCCGTCATATATGAACAACAGTCCATCGAACTGAATGTCGGCTAATCCTTATACAGAGTGGAGATGGAGGTCTTTACGCCGAGCGTACGTTATCCTCTCCTTGTCCCACACAGATATCTCGCTCACCTGCCATCGTACAGTTATCCAAAACCGTGCTTTCCAACAAGTTACTCCCGGTTAGTACACGAGCCATTTCTCTCCATCAGAGTCTTCTGCCTTGCTTCCTGTGGTTTCTCATCGTTCCTATAGGAACCTCGGCAGCTCTCACCGCCTGGGCCGCATTGGGATCAGCAAAGATATCCGTCGTCGCGTCCAGCTCGCCTGTATCGAGTGCTCTCCCCAACGCTCTCTCTTTCGCTGTTCCTTCCGGGACTACAAGTACTGTTGGGTTTACTAACTCTGGATATTTCGGTACGCCTAGAACAAATCTCGTTATCCGATATCCCGCTCATTCTTTTTGTCTGCCTTCTAGGTATACCCGTTACTGCTGGCTGGACCTATACCGGTTCATTCTACTATCGCACTCCCACTCCTCCTTCTACCAAAGTCTCTGGAAGCTTCACTGCGGACTTACGTTCCACCAGCGGCACGGTGTTCACGAGTACGACGGTCCCATTCACCACTAGTTCTACCTGGCAGCAAGCCACGTTCACGTTCACCGCCTCGTCAACGCAAAGTGCTGTAACCAATCTATTTGCGTTGTCTGTTGGCGGCTCGACTGTTGCTGGGCTGACGATGGAGTTCACCTTGATCTCTTTGTTCCCGCCGACGTTCAATGGGAGAACGAATGGGTTCAGGATGGATCTTTCTGAAGTGAATCTACTTCGTCCTCATTTGCGATGTGAATATGTTGAATTTAATGTCTTTTGCTCAGACTCTTCTTGATATGAAACCGGCGTTCTTCCGATTTCCTGGAGGAAATAGTACGTCCGTTTACCTCCCCTTGTGAACTATTTACCAGACTACTGAATCGATCCTTGTTAGATCTAGAGGTACGGTGAAATCTTGAACATTTGCACACCCGGATATCGAATAACAATTTTGCGTACTTGTCCAGGGCGAAACTGCTGCCGACCGCTGGGCATGGGAGAACACTGTTGGTGACCTCGTTGATCGTCCGGGACGAGTAGGAGATTGGGGATATATCAACACTGAGTACGTTCATTACCTTAAATTTAACCCTTTGATGGACTCATCGTGCTTCTCTCCCGTCATCAGTGGTCTTGGATTATACGAATACCTTCAATGGATTGAGGATATGGATATGCAACCTATTATGGCTGTGTACGCTGGTTCGTCGCAGGCATTGCTGATTCTTCTAACCCTATCGTGGTGTTCATAAGTAAAACAACAGGGTATTCGTTGAACGGCGCCTCGGTAGCGTCAAACGACATGCAAACATACATCACTGAGGCGATTAATCAGGTACGTTTGGGTCGACGATCCGGTACATCTGCAAATGCTGATGTTCAGTCTTTGTTTCTCGTGAAATAGATCAACTTTGTCATCGGCGACGCCAGTACGAATGCTCAAGGTGGGTTATCTTTAGTATGAGCGTTCAGATTGAACCAATTAACTAATGTATCTAAAGCTGCAATCCGTTCGTCAATGGGTCATCCAGATCCGTTCACGTTGAACTACATTGAAATTGGGAATGAAGACTTTTTCTCGCCTACGACGTAAGCAAATCCTAGTAATTTTCGGTGACCGTTCTTTACCATCCTATAGATACGCTGACTATCGTTGGGCTGACCTCTACAACGCATTACATGCCGAATTCCCTCAACTTCGTAAGTTCTCTTTCATTTACAATATATTGTATTCTGATCTGACTTGTCTTGGAATTTCGTTTGATAGATTACATCGCCACAAGCGCAACTAGCGGTAACGTTCCCAGTCTCTCCCCCGCTCCGACCTATTGGGACCTGCATATCTACTCCAACCCTAGTAAGCTCGTTATTTATTGGAGACTGATTCAACGACTTGAGTAGCTGTCTGAAAGATTTCTTCATCAATGGCGCGTACAATTTCGACATTTTATCGAGGAACGGGCTTCAATTTTTCCAGGTATGTTGCTCCTCTCACTCCTGTCCCTCTCACTCTCCCACCCTCTTCCTCTCCCACCCTCTCCTACTCCTTAAACCTATTATCCCCTCCCTCTCCACTCCTATGTCCACCATTCATCCCTCATTATCCTAAAAGATGTCAACCCGCAAATTTCTGACCAACTGCTTCCGTTTGTTCATAGGGAGAATACGCAACGACTACCGAAAATAGTGGCGCTGCGTTGACATACCCTTTCATTGATGGTATGAATTGTCTTTCCGCAAAATCCTAGCACCATCGACGTTCTTCTCAATCCGTTGATAGGTTCTATCGCCGAGGCTGCGTACATGGCTGGGTTTGATAGGAATTCCGATATTGTGTTTGCTGCTTCTTATGCTCCGCTGTTAAACGTGAGTAACGAGTTGTGCTACGAAATATAGTCCTGTACGCTGATCTTCGTCATTGAATAGCATGTTTCCAGCACTCAATGGGTACGTCCATGATCAGTACTGAAAATTGAATCTCTTGCTCAATCCTTCCTCCCAGACTCCTGATCTCATTACTTTCTCGTATGTTTTACGCTCGAAGACTGATTATAGCTGATAGTACAACTTTTTGATCAGACCAAACACCGTTATCCGATCCACATCGTACTATGTCCAACAAGTACGTTATTCATAACGAAATGCTACCCGTTTCTCATTCTGATACTCAAAAACCTAGTTATACAGTCTGTACAAGGGTGACTTCTACCTCACATCTACGACCAACACCGCGAGCTCACTTGTGCAATGGAGTGTTACCCGTGATACCTCTGCAGGACAGTATTTCTTGAAAGTCAGTCCCAGTAACGTTATTTGCTTCATTGATTTTTCCTCAATCAGATCATTTGCAGGTCATCAATACCGCAACCTCCGCCAACACTGTTGTCTTTACCCTGCCCTTCACACCAAGTCATACGACTGGAACTGGGACGATTCTCACCGCGGCCTCAGGGACGCAAAATACACCAACTAATCCCAATGCTGCAGTTCCCTCAAGCTTCTCGTTCATGGCGGGGAAAACAATTACGTATAATGCTCCGGGTCTTTCGCTTTCAGTGCTTGTTGTTACGGCGTAAAGCATAGGGGGAATAAAAGGATTAAATTCGGAGTAGGTATTTATGTAGCGTTCAGGATCTTTGACCCGATTGTACCCAGAATACATTTAAGAGTGAAAATCACAAACAGCAATGGAAGAAAATCAGTTGAAAAGGGCAGAAATTTCGAATGAATGTGCATCAATACATACATAGTATGGTCTAGGGCATTGATTTCTAAACTGTAGCAGTAGTGAATGCCATTGTCTCTAATCCTGTACCAGTTATTCCTAAGCCAGGTCCAGGAGTACCGGGATCTCGAACACCACTTTGATATATCATTCCCTGTGCCGCGCGTTTGCTTTCCGCTCGAAGATTAAGCAGCATATGATTTCCTAAAATTGACAATAAGACAACTGTCGGTGGATCTAGAATTCCTGAGAGAGTAGGCTAAGGACAGTTCAAGCAAGGTGAATATTGCGAACAGATTATAAACCTGGGACAACAGATACCTACATCCGGATTTGCGAACAGAATTGCATTTCCAATGAATGCAACAAAGATGCTGGAGATAATGATTCAGACTGATTATAATTGACCTGCTTCTGACATACATAGCTAGATAGAGAAGCATATCATTCAGCAATAGCTCCAATAGATTCGAAGTCCATTCTTTGCGATTTCGCCGGTGCTGAATGAAGAGCCTAATGACTAATATAAATGTGGTGGTTTCATAAACCAAAAGAGGGACCCTTGGCATATACTTTGATGAACAATAAGTTGAGACAGTCGGTATAACTTGCACCTACCAGAAAAGCCATAGATTGTGGTACTGGGTATAAACTGTGCATTGCTTGAAGCCAGGAGCAAGTTGAGCAGCGCCTAAACATTGCTGATGGTTCAGGAAAAATGAATTGTCTCCTCCGATTAAACTCAAACCTTTCGAGTGTGACCCGACTACTCCTACCACAGAGACCCCACATAGCATACACGTTATCATCAGGCCCAATAAAGGCCACCGGACCGCACTTGTATTGCAATACAAGGAGCAGACACTGAGCCAAACAATTCCGTCAGTGAGAGCTAGTTGAAGAATGCCTAAAGATTATCGGTGTCAGCTTCATCTCAATCTCAACCAAGTTCACCGTACTTGTTCCGATGAGCCAATATGCAATGGCAAATACGCCTTTTCAGTAAAATAGAGATTTGATTTAATATGGTGCCTAAACAATCTAAGGCCACCAACTTACAGCTGGGTTCAGACAATAGTTAAACGAATTTAAGCCGAAAATAAAGGATACTTACAACTGGAAGGCAAGTTTTGAGAGTTGATCATTGAATTGCATTTGCCCTGGTAATCATATGAATTTGAAAATATTTGTACTGACCTCGTAAGTAACATTTGAGCTCACATGAGCTACATAAACAATTCAGAAGCATCATTTGGGAATGAAAAGCACTCACCATATGTTGTCACAAGTTGTGCTACAACAGCAAGGTAGCGATTCTGCAACATATCACGACTAATGGGTACTTTTGGTACAATGAATATCAAAAACTCACAGATAGAAATAGGAAAGTAACTCCATTCTTGGGTCGGCCCTACAATGCTTTTTAGCCCAAGATATTTTTTGAACTCTGCAGATTATACCCATATGAGCTCCAGCTGGTGAAAATACAATGAGCTAACAATAACAATGCAGCATGTATCAAATGAAGTGCTCTGACCTCGCTCTGGAATGTGAGAATGTAATCCCACAACAGTAATGTTGTAGCAGTAACTATGGATGACTTGAACATCAGAATTTTCTCTGTATCAATGGTGTTTACCTTCAAAATAACCATGCCACTGGGTATGAAGTAGTGCATTTTCAAGACCAAGGGAATAGAGAAGAGGAGATGACATTGCCTGTCGAACTAATAGGTCAACCGACTTGTATCATGCTTTAAGTATTCTTCTGTGTTGATTGTCATGGGAAGTCTGTTATGGCAGTCTGTTAGAAAGTATACTTACCTATATCTCCATGATGATATCTTTTGTCTGCTCGGATCCTGGAAACCTTGTGTGGCAGATTTCAGATTTCCGAGCAGTCCCATGAATGATCCAGTGGATATAGTTCGGGGGGCGAAGCCCTGCTTTGCCAAGAATAGGCATTGCCCCGAGCCCCCCATTCACTTGTGACGCATTGAGCAATTCTTTCATGTGGTGTACTTAAACTTTGTGCCTTGTCGATCAAATTCTAAGCTAGTAGGATAGGATAGGATAGGATATAAATTATACTGGCAAGGTCCGATTCCCGAACAACCAGTTTACCATACTACTGTACAATTACATATACGTCTATGTCTCATGTACAGCTATGGAACACACATTCCTACTAAGGGGGTC
>MU823742.1:4269-23060 GCA_027921425.1 Lentinula novae-zelandiae | reverse complement strand
AACACTCGCTCGAGCGCGAGGTCCAAGTTTGCGGCGGTGGTCCCAAGATCTCCAGCTCCGATGAGGTAAAGTGGCTGCTTGACATGCTCGCTCGTAGCCTCGGCGGAAAAGGTTTTCCCTATTACACGTTCGTTACTAAGTATACTTCTATCTTGATAGTTGCTACTCACCAACACCAGGAGGCCCAAAAAGATTTATTACAAGACCTTGACCTTTTCCCTTGATAAAATCATCAAATCCAACCTTAAGGTGATGAGCTTCGACTAGGGATTGGAGAAGATCTTTCCTATCCTCTGGTAAAACCAGGTTAGAAAAGGCATCCTGATTCCAATCGACATCAGTAATCCTCTCAACATCGAATTCCACTGCATGTTTGGTAGGAATTCAGACTCGAAAAGTTTGTATGTTTGAGGACAAAACTCACACCAAAGCTTGTCAGAAAGGCTGAATCCATACACTGTTGTCGGTGTCAGAAGCAGTTCCTCTTCTGTGAACCTGTTCGCTTCTCCGGATTCGTTGTCCGTCCCTGAGCGTGCATAGACGAGGGTGCCTATAAAGTTGCTGGTGAGAAAATACTGCATAATGTATGTCGATGAAACAACACAACATACCATTCGAAAATTCGTCAGCATTGGCGGCTCGATCGCTAGTATCATTGATGATTGCTTCGTCCTGGAAGGTTTCTGGATATTGGTAATTTGGATTGAAGCGGCGAAAGGTGACTATGAATGGCACATGGTAAGGGATGATGGACGATAAAGACAGGACAAAACAATGGACAAAACAATGAACACACCTCTATCAATCATTATACGGCCTTTCACCTGTTCAACCAATATCAATCATTTAGTATGGTTAACAGGAAACACTAGTCTCACAGTTTGCCTGATCAAGCGCTTTTCGTGTTTGATGGCGGCTACGCCATCGAATTCCTTGTGATGCACCCCAATCAAGTCAACCCATTTTTTTGCCCTGCTCAAGATGGAAACCCGAAGGCTCTCATATTCAGGGTGAAACTTCAGAGGGTACACATCGAGATCTTGAATCTTAACGGTCCCATCGAACGCGTTGAGGGCAACAACGGTGCGGACTCTACCTGCACCCACAGTTTGCGAAACGTGTCTATCAACCAAATCAATGCTCTCCAGGTCGAGGCGAATGCATCGCGGTTTATCATCAATCATCACATGGCTGTAAGAGATGAGTTTGAAGAGACGATGATTGCCAGTGATTGCACAACGAGCGACAAAGATAGAACGAGGGACAAGAATGGAATAGAGTAACTTGCTGGTAATCTCGCCGTGAGCTTTGAGCTTTTGAATGGTGGCAATGGTGTTGGCGTAATCCGTCTGAAGACACTTCAGAAGAACGTCGACTGATTGAAGGATGTATGTTTCGATATCTGATTTCTTATACTTGGAAGCTAACTCATCGCGATAGGCAATGAACTCGTCCAAAAATGTGAGAAAAATCTCTGGGTCAATTTCTTCGGTGAGGAGAGGTCAATATTCTGAATCAGAATGGAATGGATGTCATACCAAGTGGATCACTGTTCCAAGAGATTCCAGGCCAGGACTGGATAACATCCTTACACGCCTTGAGAATGTATTCGCTCTTCACAACGAACCTGAAGCTCGGTTCCTTGCTACCGGTAGCATTGCTATCAGGAAGTCTTCGTACAATGCTAAATATTCTCATCAGGACGAAGACAGCTAGTGAAAAAACAGATTCGCGTACACAAACAAATAATCCTTCCAAGGATCATTTTCCCCTCGATTGATTAGAGGAACAGACTCCACAGTAATTGTAGAGCTAGTGTTCTACCCTCGGTTTCGGGTGAAAAATTTAAGTCTTCAAGAACAGATGGTATTGCATACCCTATATCTCCATGCCTTATACCATCGGCTGTAGTAGTGATCCACTCGTTTGATTTTGAGGGAAGGAGGAGCGACTGCCTCATGGACAATGGTAGAGGCTGTGGAATCAGTGTCCTTCTCGTTGTGGGCCGAACTTGGCACTTTCCCAGAAGACTTCGCAAACGAAGAGATTCTCCTATGCATTAGAGTTGAAGGACGGGGGTTTGACCTTTCGCATATATGATGTTCTTCTTTTATATTACAGGAGGCGTAGTTTGTCTCCTATCAACCCCAAATGAACTCTGAAAGCTGTAAAAAATATCATAACAGGTCATATTAATTGACGTCGCCCTTCCTGTGCTCTAATAGCTGTAAAATGACTTCATATTCTGATTGACAGCATGTTCAATGCGCGCGCGCGACCAGCGCTCGAAGTAGATAATGACTGGATGAGAATATAGTGGTGTGGAAGGAATGAAAGTTTAAATACGATCACATGATTAAGTATAAATTTAATGCAACGCGCAAAGATAGGCAAAGATTCGAGTCAAAGCGAATAACTACAGTTCTTCAACGCCATGTCGGGGGAATCACCTCAGATCGTTTTATTGCATCACGAATGTCGAGCGCAGATGTGTATTACTTGTAATTAAATTGTTTCATCAAAGTAAATCTTGGCTTCTTTCAAAATGAAGTTTTCGAGAGTTTTCGGGCTTCAGTTCAGAAACAAGACGAACTTGGATTAGATGAGAGCCATTATGCCGATGATGATGATTATGATGAAGAAGGCGACGGAAGTTTATCAAGGAGTCCAGAGAGACTCACTGCAGACGATGACGTTCGTCTAGTAGCGCCAATGTCAATTAAAACCCTCCACTGCACCAAAGATGAACACTCCCATGCACGCCAATGTCTAGGGCATCACAGACACAGCTTCTCCAGTGAATGTGACCCATGGAGGATGATCGATGATCCTTCGCTTGAGCGTCTTACAACATTGAGACAGAAATTTGATACATGCAGTCTAATCACCTATGATACAGTTATTCTATAGATACCATTTAGCTAGAATGAATTGAGGTGAAGATATGTGTGCGAGTTTGCAAGCAGAATATGCAGATGGAGTGTAGGTTGTAAAGAAACCGAACAAGCAAGAAAGACAGATATCAATAGGATGAAATACGAGATAGTCAGAGACCCAAGACTGAAGATTGCTCCCATCCAGTTTATCTCTTCCTCAGAACATGTGGATATACTGCATCTGACTTGAGCAAGGCTTTGAAGAATTGACGCCACGAGAGTGGGTTACCCTAAAGTTACAAAACTTACCATCAGCCTCCATGACACCTCAAATAGAGATAGAAAGAAATGGTAGGCATAAGAAGTAGGAAAGATCTCATACCTCGTCTCGCGACATCACACAAAATGTCCCGTTCATCCCTCCATGACTGAAGTGCTCCATTTCGATCCATCCCTTAAACAATATTTTCCGGGCGTCTTTTCCCCCGACCCGGATTTTCCATATTCTATCGACCCCATTGTTCTCTCTGATAGTACCATCCCCAACTATAGCACCTCCAGGGTTCTCCTCGTTCAAGCTATCTAGTGCTTGACCGACATTTGAACGATGATTTGATGAGCTCTCCTTGAAGACAATCCCCAGCTCCCCCAATGTCTCTTTCACGATCGGCATGAGCAATGCTGGACCAAGTCTCGCGTAGAACCGTGTTAGATGTGGAGTGTATCGTGCACCGGATTGTGTTTGCGACTGTATTGGGGTTAAGATAGAAAAAGAAAAAGGGAAGGAGTGAAAGGTAGACTTTAGACATAGAGTCGCAAAAGGAAGATAGTCAGGGATCAAATACGTACAAATAGCATTAAAGACTGGGTAAATTGGGAATTATGCGACGGTCCAGCAGATGATGTTTCTTTGTCCCCATCGTCTTGGTCGACGTCCATAGACCTAGAACAACAGGTGCAACACAGACTTCAGTCAGACAAAGCCAGGACCATGTTAATGAATCATAGAACATGCGAGAGGGAGAGAGAGAGGGAGATTATGTGTACATACGAATCTGTAGGCTGAGGCATAACGTAATCCATATCCCCAGTAGCGCGAAGAGACTCGGTGAGCTTATCCGCCAGTACGGCGGTGCTTTGGCGTGCGAGTTGGCTTGTTCTAAATTCATGAGAAAAGGGAAAATGAGTTCGGTCGTAGGAGACACGAAAATGATAAGAGATTTCAATAAGCACCGAGTCATTGGATTGAAAGTTTTGAGAATGAAATGGATCATCGAGTGAGGCATACCTGATACACCAAGGATGTTGCATCGTCTCTGGTAGAGTCAATCGTTGCTTAGGATTGATCGTTAGAAGTGCATGTAACAGAGCTATTGGTAACAACAATAAACAAAGAAGCAATGAGTATTTGGGAAGGAACAAGGATGGATGAAGCTTCAAGAAAAGGAGAGATACTTGGGACTGCTCACACAATGCGTCCTCACTCAACCGATTCCAGGGATCTTCTTTGAATATATCTCCAGATTTGTATTTTCGAAATTCTGGACTATGTCGAGTGGGTTCGTCCCAAGGTGTGTCTACACAAAACAAAACCATGTCAGACCACCGTAATTCAGCATCACGTACACATCGGAAAAAGTCCAAGAAACACACTCACTTCCGGCAAGTAATGTGAACAAGATGACCCCTATACCCCACATATCGATAGGCTCTGCGGCGTAAGTCTCGTCTGTGTTCAACTAGGTAAAAATGCAACGTCCATCTTCAGCCCGCATGTTCTAGCATGAACGTACCTCCCTCCTTCACTCAACTTACCTCAGGCGCAACATACGGTAAACTCCCACACCGTTCCGACAATAACCTCGTCTTTCCATTACCCAGTCGGAACACTGCTGATAATCCGAAATCCGAAACTTTGAGGTTCCCAGCGATGTCTAGTAAGAGGTTTTCGGGTTTGAGATCGCGGTGGCAAATGCCTTTGCTGTGGATGTATTCCTATGTAAGTTAAGAGCAGTTGAAAGAGAGGAGAGAGAGGAGAGGGTTTGTTGAGGACTTCGGTTGTTGCGATTTGAGTGGATATACTGACCATCCCAGCGAGTAGTTGATTGAAATACAGATGCGCTACTTCATCACCAACACCTACGTCCGGAGCTACAAAAAAGGCAAAAGATCAGGATCTGCCCTCTCGAAAATTTAAAATGACTAAAACACGCACCAATCTTATCGAACAAATCCCCTCCCGCCGCTAACTCTAGAAGCATATAAATCCCCGGCACATACATCTCTCGATACTTCAATTCCACCGTCACCGCACAAATCAATTCCAATACGTAGACGTGCTTCAACACTGAATGTATTCGAGTTTCTTTATCGATTGTTTTGCGGTCTTTTTCCGTTGTTTGGTCAGTGATCAAGATAACTTTACAGGCTGCTACACGGTGCTCTGAGAGGTTGACGGCGCGGAAAACACTGTAAGAGATGGGATACGTGAGCGCGGAGCACGCTTGCACTGTTAGGCTTTGGAAGAAACTGACGTGGAGAAGCCACCGCCACCTATTTGTTGAACGAGGTCGTATCCTACAAGGAAGTATTATCATTGATGCAATTGAGACCACTTGAGATGAGAGATGACTAATTAATCTTTACCTGCAACTTTCGGGTATTTGACTGTCATGAAGGGAGAAAGAAACGGATGATGGTTATGAAAGTTAAAGGAACTGT
This sequence comes from Lentinula novae-zelandiae, assembly GCA_027921425.1. Classification (NCBI taxonomy): domain Eukaryota; kingdom Fungi; phylum Basidiomycota; class Agaricomycetes; order Agaricales; family Omphalotaceae; genus Lentinula; species Lentinula novae-zelandiae. Next base: position 17,463 of record MU823742.1, on the reverse strand, counting down.
GTAATGACTCAACAGAAAGGTTACACAATGCGCGTGGCACGTGCGTCTGGGCGTCACTGTGACGGTACGCGTTGAGCGCGTCGCGTGTCAAGTAGCTTTGTTCTTAGAACCACATTTGACTGTATTTATTAGAAGTCGCTGTACGGTATCTTCATACCTCCAGGTCGTCAGCATAAATTCTAATTTATCAGAACTTGTCGTTGTAAAGACCGCGGTGTCCATTTGTAATGTACAGGCATCGATAAGTAGCATCTTCATCGATATTTCACTTTCCAATCATTGTAAAGAACCACTCCAGAGTGTAAGTGCCAGCAATTCCGATATCTCCGCCTGAAATAATGGCCATGGCGCTCGGAAACCACCACCACCCCCGGCCAATTCGAATAGAGTAAAGTCTCTAGTAGCAACTAAGATTCTCGGAGGAATCTGGATTGGCCCAAATGTAAACGGCCGTAACAGAAATGCTTGACCAAAAGGTTGAAAGCGAATTTGGATAAGGAATATTCAGCAGGTTAGGCGTTGGAGGGTAGAAGGGAGATTGGTTAGCTTTTTTGAAGAGACCTCGTCCCAGCCTTGACCATTTACTTGACCTGAGGTTGCAGCGGGATTGTACAAACCAACATGAGGTTCGCGGAGTGCAATTTAAAAAGATCTGCAAGACCAGACAAGAGACATTGAGAGTCACAGAACGCGTATAATACAATACAAGTAGAAGAAACTGTAAACTTCCGAAAGCAATGCAGTACACAAACATCGAATCTAACGTAGGATAGAGCAAAAAAAGTAAGAAAGGAAGAAACGAGTGTATGGCAAGATTGACTTATCTACCTAGATACCGCTGAGTAGCCTCAATCTCCACTAATGAGTCATGGAATACAGGTGATGGAGGCTAATCGCCTCCAGTCTCCGTCCCCTGCGAAATATGCGACTGCTGTGACTTGTAAGACCCATATATTGGCCCATTCTCGCCATCACTGAATACACTGTCATCATCCCGAGGCACATGTGCATAATCTCGTGCAGTAATCGTAGTTGGAGTTAAAGTCCGACTACCAAGTAACGGCGCGCGTTCATCAACCTCAGCGTTATTATTAGGAATCAAGGCTTGAACATTCGACACAGATTCGATGGAGCCAAAGTTCAAGCGCCCAGCGTCGCCGTTGAGATTGGTTATGGATTTATATGAACCGAAAGAGTCGCGTTTGCGTTCACGCTCGACAATTCTGATAAACGAAGTGAAAATTGAGGTCGACTATTTTCAAACCGAAAAGTGAGGACTAACATACCCTCTCATGATAGTCGCCGTTGTTGCCCGTCTCGCTCTTCTCTTGCTCACATTGTCCTCATACCGATCTGTCTCGTCAACAATCTCTTCGGATATGATTTCCTGCGTTGTGTCATCAGCAGTGCAAACGAGCAAACGGACCTCGAGAACAAACCTCGATTATGTCTTCCAAGGTAATCACACCAAGAGCGCCACCAGCGAGACCAGGAGTAGAACTAATCAACAAAAGATGCGCTCGGCCAGTCTGGCTAAACGAGTCAAAGACACGCATTAGTACCAAGATAATAGGAAAGAACGAAGTCAAGAGCGGACAGCTTACAAATAATCTAAAGCTTGAAAACAATTGATTGATGGTGGTGCCTCTGGCAGAATTGACAACGGAAAGCTCGATATCGGGAGACCTTGCGATGGGTCATATTGAAGAAGCTGACGAGTTGATCGAGGACAGAGAATAAGTCATCAACCTTTTTTTACATCTAGGGACCAAGAATCTCTTACTTTTTTAATGAGTAGAAGCCCAACAAAAGCCAGCGGATTACTGGGTTCGTGAATCGGGAAGCGAGAGTAACCACTTGAAAGGCTGTAAGATGGTCAGGAGCGAGGGGATATGACGTTGAAGGTTTTATTCACATTGCATCCAGTGTTTTGTGATCCAGAATCGTGTCGGCGCTTAGTTTGACCACATCCTATAATGCAAAAAAAAATAGGTTGAAATTTGGAAGCAGCCAGAAGGGGACGAACCTTCATCGGCGTCATTATACTCTCCACGCTCTTCGTATTCAGCTCGAGGACACCGTTCAAGATACTGATTTCCTCGTCTCTTAATGGCTCCTCTCCCGTCCGGTGGAACTGAAGGAATGACTTGAGTTCGGCCTTTTTGTAGGTATGGGATTCGTTTGCACCGAGCACTTTATCAAGTAGCTTGGCAATGGGGTATGCGATAGGCGCTGTACAGCAGAAGACATGAGACCAGGAAAGTCTAGAACAGACCATTACTGACACATGATCCACATGAGAGCGAGAACAAATGGAGCGCATCTCGCTCCTATTGAAAGACCGAAACGGACGCTGGCTGCTTGAGGAATAATTCTAGAGAATGACCGTCCTTAGACAGATATTGTGGAACATATCTTTTTGTACTCACTCTCTAAATCTAACGGTTAATCGCATAGTAAGCCGCAAGCATTACCCCAGAACGTACCCGAAGATGACTGCAAACCGAATAGAAATCAAAGGATGGATTGGTCACTATTGCAGGGAAACTCACCAATAGCTGTAGTAGATATAACGACAGCAGCAATTCCTCCACCAAGCTAGCGCGCGTCAATGAGACATAATCTTGCAGAGGTTGGCCGAAACGCACCGCTCCGTCTAAGAATATAGGTAAACTTTCATTGACAATCTGTCGGAATGCTTAGGCGAGTAATGTTAGCTGGTAAACGTAACGCACTAACCACATTGCCTAGGAGAAGCACCTTTGACACAATGAGTGACGGGATACGTTGGAAATATCACAAAAAACGTACGACCAGGACCCAGTGTCTTCCTTTCGACATTAGCTTGAGGACTGAATCCCGAAACAATTATGGATGACCGTTACTTCCGTTGCATTATATCACGCAATTGACACACCCTTCTTAGCATTTTGCTTCTCAGTCGGGATATCAGAGGATGCGGCCAATACTCGAAGATGTAGCTCGTCCAAGCCCATGAGACCTAGAGTCAATCTACCATAATTATTGTAATCTGAGCTAGCCATGCATATTCACATCGAAGACATACCCAGCAAATACCCCGCCCAGTAATACTAGCGCAACACTAATTCCCATCTTCCACCAAAATTCTGGAGAGCCATATTCTGGTGTATCGTCGTGTGTCGTTGAATCGAGTTCATGTGCGGAGGCTATGATATATGTGCCGAGAAATGACTTGAAAGGGGCTGCAAGTGCTTTTCGAGCAAGAATAAGGAATAAAGAATATTTCTTCATATGAGTTCACGAAAAATGAGCGTGGAAATAGAAGAAGAGAATGTAAACAGGAGGAGATCCAAGTCGAAACGGACAGGAAACGAATTGAGCATAATTAGCTAATCATTACGGATCGGAATTGAGGCGCTGATTACGCTGTGCGCTTTTTCCTGCGTTCAACTCCCTGTAATCGTGTTCGACCAAACCGCCACCCAAGGCGTCTCTGGACCTTGAATCTATTTGGTACTGCAAAGATCTTTCATATTCTATAAAGGTTCTGAGTGTATCCTTGAAGTTGCTGTGGGCAATTCACTAGATACATTGCTATACCTTGCTATACATTGTAAGCGACTTCATTGTTCGACTATCAATTTTGGCTCTTGCAGGCTTCATACGATGGTTTCTCAATCGAGAAACAAGAGATATAGGGCGCTGTGCAGCCAGATATCGCCCTCGGAACGTACCAGTTTATGCAAACATTGAAGAGATAACAAAGGAAAACCCGAAGATCAGAAATTGACACAATCCACAGAGTCTTTCGATTTTGTCAGTGCGACCCATCCGCCTTGGTTTACCGGGTCAATCCGCACTGGTTATCGTGTATGGCGCATTCTTGATGAGTTCTCACTATTTGGATCATATCTTATTCCCCTACCCAACTTCTATTTAATGACAATGCTGAGCGCTGAGCGCTGTGTGTTACCGATGTCTGTATCTTGGTAATTGCGGGTAGGTGGGACAGCAAGAATCAAGATCACGACAATTGTTTCAAAAGAGTACTACTCCCTATGTAGCACTGCCTGGTACTCCTTTATTCGAGTTATCCAATCTGCCAAGCCTCTTGTGATAGATGCTCATATCCAATGCAGGACGCTCGAATCAGGCCTGAACCTTGAACGCCACCACAAAATCCTAACAGCACTCGTCACGCCGGTTTCCAAAGAATTCCCCCGAAGGACTAGTAAGTATAGATTTCGCATCGGGAGTATCTGATTTTTGCTTCAAGCTACCGCACTATTCACCTGCACCAATGAAATTTGGTCTCTTTGCGGGACGATGCTTTCAAATCTATGATGAGCCTTTGATGAATGGACTTTGGCACACTGAATAAAATCAATCTCTAAGTGTTTATAACGCATTTCTTCTTCCAGTTCTATAAACGTTGTGCTTTTAGATCACCTCCATCCCAAAGTTTCGCTCTATTTCGAAGTGTATACCTAATGTCTTTCAAAATCAAACACTGTGTAGCTCTATCTACCCTATCCATGGTCTGTGATAAGATCTGATTCTTGTTATTCCCGTTAGCTCACTTGCTCTGCTTTCTAGTTAGCCCTATTTTGCACGATGGTTCTCCTGCGTGGAGGATTTCGACAGCTGGGCACCACTCCTCCTGTTGTATCTATTGAATCTGGACTAATACCCACGAGGGAGAACGCTACACTGGTGTTCTTGGCGCGTAATTCGGAATTGAAGGGCGTCTTAACAAGCATGCAAAATTTGGAGAGTCGGTTCAACCACAAATATTTGTATCCTTGGGTGTTCTTGAATGACGAGGAATTTACCAATGAGTTCAAAGGGTGTGTGTGCCGGTGCCTCTAAAGGCTGATTTTTTGCAATTGTTCATTCATTGCTACACAATTCTAGCCGCGTAATGTTGGAAACAAACGCGAAGGTATATTTTGGATTGATTCCAAAGGAAAATTGGGTCTAACCTGCTTGGATCGACGAAGAAAAGGCAGAAGAGTCGCGTAAACGGTTAACTGAGCAGAAAGTCATATACGGCGGTGCACATCCCATCCCTATCCTTCCTAAGAGAAATCCTGAATTATGCATGACAGGTAGCTCTTCTTACAGAAATATGTGCCGCTTCAATTCTGGCGTAAGTGTACATTGCCTCTTGTGTATCCTTAATGACATTGGCCTCTGCAGTATTTCTTCCAACATCCACTGCTCCAGCAATTCAAGTATTATTGGCGGGTAGAGTACACTCACTATCACCTTACCCTCAGTGCATTGTATCAAGCTTCTTAACTTTAGGCCTAACGTTCAATATTTCTGTGATATGAACTATGACCCCTTCCGATATATGATCGATAATAATCACACATATGGTAGGGTCTGTACCCAGATCTTCCTCACGGTTCACTCACAACAGCCTGCAGGTTTTACAATCGCATTGTATGAGGTTCCAGAGACGGTTACCACATTATGGGAGAGCGTCAATGGTAACGATGATTCCATAAAATATGTACCAAGCAACATAACTGCCTTTAGAATTCATCTCCCAATATCCTCAATACATCGTCAACGACAACGCTATGGAATTGTAGCGATGGGGGAAACACTTACAATATGTGTCACTATATGATGTTATCTTTTATACCTCTTGTTTCGACCTACTTCCACCTCAGTCTGGAGTAATTTCGAAATAGCGGACATGGATTTCTGGCGGAGTGACGCGTACCAAGCATTTTTCCTTGACGCGGAAGGAGGTTTCTACTACGAGGTCTGATTTGTTTGAGCTCCAAGGCTCGACGCTGGATCTCACTTCATTTAATGAATGGCTTTGACAGAGATGGGGAGATGCTCCCGTACATTCAATTGCTGCCGCTTTACTTCTCCCAAAGAACAGGTTGCATTTTTTCCAGGATATCGGTTACCAGCATGCGACGTACCAGCATTGCCCTTCAAGTGATGAATCCATGGGCAATACTTGCTCTTGCCATCGTTGGAATACTATTGGCAAGTACGATCGCTTCCGCGCCATGACAATAATTAACGCCTGTTCTGTTGCAGCACACAGCGCTGGAATACGAAGGTCAATGCTATAAAGCGGTATCGGTAAATACTACACATACCTGGAATACGAAGGTCAATGCTGAAGAGCGGTGACCTTCGAATTCCGGGAGGATAAACTACGTTTATCTAATATGTCCGTATAGTAGCGTTCGCTTGTGAGTCGTACGTTCGCACTCTAACACTCCCCCTCGAACGAACGACACTAAGAGTGTAAGGATTTCATACCCAATAAATTGACCATTTTTTGAAACTTTTCTCGAGCAAGTGGTTTGGTAAGAACATCTGCTGGCATTTCATCGGTACGAAGGTGTTCAACATGAATGCTCCCCCTGTTGACTTCGTCTCGAAGCCAATAGAACCGTAGGTCAAGATGTTTAACCCGTCCATGATGATCAGGATTTCGAGCGACGGAAATAGCTGATTGATTATCGATGTAAAGCGGGGATGCCTGAGTTTGTTGATAGCCAAACTCTGAGAAAAGATTTCTGAACCAGATGATCTCCTGACCGGTGGAAACGGCAGCAACGTATTCTGCCTCTGTGGTTGACAAAGTGACAAAAGTTTGGAGCTTACTAGACCAACTGATAGCTCCTCCCCCCATTTTTACAACATAGCCTGTCGTAGAACGACCATTGTCCGGATTTCCACCATGATCAGCATCCGAATAAGACTGGATGAGTGTTTCTTCACTCTCATTAGCGTCACTAGCCGAATATTGAATGCAATAATCCATAGTTCCTTTCAGATATCGGAGAAGGCGCTTGAGAGCATGCCAATGATCAAGTCCAGGGTTTTTGTTGAAACGAGACAGTACGCTGACTGCATAGGCGATATCCGGGCGAGTAGCTATGGCTAGATAAGCAACAGCTCCGAGTATGTTTAAATAAGGGATGTTTCGCATCTGTTCGTATTCTTCAGGAGTTTTGGGTGACTGATCAGATGAAAGCTTCAAGTTTGGATCTAGAGGTGTTGTGACTGAGTTACAGTCGGACATGCCGACGCGTTCCATGAGGTCGATGACATATTTTTTAGTGTCCTTACTGGTCAAAAACAAAAATGTGGTTAAGGTATCATGACCGGGCAATGTATTTCATGATCATACAAAAACCTGCTTTGTATTTCATGATTACTTCCATGACTTCACAATCATGAAAACTTATTTATACTTTGAGTCATGTAATGGGATAATCATGAGAATCACAGAAAATAAGAGGAATACCGTTTCATGATTCCATCCATGCTTGTGAATTATTTTGTGTTTCATGACTGTTCATCCATTTGATTCATGATCGAGAGTGCGAATCAGATATTCATGATCAAGTAAATCTCTGCCTAGAAGTTGAACTGCAGCGCTCATTTGAGTCTTTCAATTGACTTCATTCATGGAGCTGTACACAGTATTCTGGCTACTGTTGATATTCTGGACCTGCTCTGCCATTGCACCAGTCCCTTCAACCTCAGATGTACTTCAAATACATACCATACGGACAGCATATCAGGAATTGGGGTCTCAGGTTTCGCGAACCCTTCAAATACAACTTGGAGATGTATCTCGTATTCAGAGGCAGCAGTCATCTGCTGAGCAGTTTTTGGATTCTGTGGTCAGGGTGTGTGCTTTTCCCATTCTTTCTATTTATTTTGATTTTATCTATATCCCTCACAGCGACAACACCTGTTTGATGACGAGGAATTCACAACCATCTGTACTGGAATTGCTGACATGCTCTCAGCACTAGCTGAAGCTACTGTCCAATCAGAGGATATTGTTGAGCATGCTGCTTTTGAGCCTGTTCAAACAGTGCGCTCCGGTCGGCGGGGACGGCCTAGAAAGGAGATTGATCCACAGTTGCTGGAAAGCAGTCTTCGTTTACGAGGCGTCACTCATATAGCACCTGTCTTTGGTTGCTCTTCACGCACTGTTCGTCGTCGTGCACTTGAGTATGGACTGGTTGAGCCATGCCCACCTGTATATATTATCTATGAAGATCCAGACTCCGGAGAGCATGTCCGCTTCTACAGATCATCTACAGCTGCTATGTCAGATCTGACAGACCATGAGCTTGACATGATCCTAAGACACATTCTCGAAATCTTTCCTGCATTTGGACGTAGGATGATTACAGGACATCTGTGATTCCTTGGTCACCATATTCCACGGGTGCGGATCCGGCAGTCCTATGAACGGGTGACAGGAGCACCAGCATATCTTACATCACAGCCTGTTGAACGTCGAACCTACCATGTTGCTGGTCCAAACTCTCTTTGGCACCATGATGGTCAACACGGTGTGTGCTTATATCTTACATGCAAATTATCCTATTCTACATATATCTTCAGCTTTGATTCGCTGGAGGGTAGTTATCCATGCTTTTGTTGATGGGTTTTCAAGACTTGTCACAGCAATTCAAGCAAATGATAATAACCGTGCCCAAACTGTACTATCGCTGTTTTTGGATGCAATACAAGTTCATGGAACACCAAGCCGAGTCCGAGGAGACCATGGCATCGAGAATCTTGGAGTTGCACAATACATGGAGGAAAACTATGGTGTTGAGCGAGGATCTTACATATGGGGACGGTAGGTTTAATCAAGATAGTCATGCATATTGACTGAGCATATATATTTACACAGAAGTGTTCACAATATCCGGATTGAACGTCTGTGGCGGGACGTAACACAGGGCTTTGGCCTCAAATGGTACAATTTTTTCTTCTCGTTAGAAGTGGAATTAGGCCTTCTGCCTGATATCGACGAGCACATCTGGCTTCTCCATTATTTCTTTCTTCCTTCTATCAACCAGGATGCACATGAATGGGCTGGTTCATGGAATTCTCACAACTTACAGCTTCAAAATGAACGTGATCGCTCTCCCCAGGATATGTTTTTCTTCGGCGCCATTCAGGAAGGTCTGCGTGGACCTACTGGTGCTCCCACACACCTGGAAGAACGTGTCGAACATGTTGCTACATATGGAGTTGACTGGCAGGACCTTGGTGATGCCACTTTGCTTCGTCACCACAATGAAAACAACCCACATGAGCTAGAAGATTTAGATCACCGCCGCACACGACAGCCACCTCACCTTTCCCTGGTTGAAGTTCCTGCATTCAATTGCCCTTTTGAATCTGAAGAACAGTTAGAAATATTTAACGATGCGCTGTTGGCAATGCCTGAATATCATTCTCGGGATATGACTCAGCGAAAATCGCTTTGGGTGCAGGCTTTAGACCTTTTGGAACTTCTTTTGCCTCATTCACAGTAGTTTTATAGTTTTGTATTATTTATCTGTGATTCTAATTCAAAGGAACTCACTAAGTTGCCATTGGTGCCACGCTATGATGAGCAAAAAGTGTATGGAGCGCGGGCTCCCTGGTGCCAGAATTTGATTCAGCACTGGCACGTACCCCAGAAGTGACCCACCACCCAGGTGGCCTGAAGTCGAAATGTGCCGTCAACTTTATAAATGCATGGAATAAGATCCAAAGGTTCTATTCTTGCTGCTTATCAGTCATAAGTTCACACCGAGCTTATATATCAGAATTAGTTATATACTGTTCAACATTCAGCATTTAATGGTGCCATACCCGCTCACGAAGCTGATAATTACGTCTAGTTTGCTCATTCCTTTCAGCTCTGGTTTGGTCCCGCCGACGTGTAGTAACATGTGGACCAACACTACCTGCAGTTCCTACCTGTCCAGCTCCTCCCCGTAATCGTAAAACTGTTCTCTCCGACGGAAGCATTGTGCCATGCAATTTAGATGAATCAAAGCTCCTATAATTGTAGAGTTTAGAAAGTATGTCATTAATATGCTGAGTACTAACCAGAGGGTATTTTCATGGGTTTCTATATAGTACCCATATTGTGTTGCACAAAATGAGAACTCACTCCACTTCTCTTCAGCATTCAGCAGAATCTGAGCACATAAGGAGCGGACACAATCCTCATCTGCATGCTGGGGAGATGTGTAGTTCCTACAGTCAAAAACATTAACACCTGCTAACCCGACCTGTTCACACATTCTTGAAGCATCTTTCATATTGCGCCACAGCTTTCTGTGAAAGCCTTTAGCAGTTCCCATAAGAATACAAGATGTCTGTGAACCTCATCATTAGCTTGATATAAAAAATAAAGATAAAAAGAAACTAAGCAAACCTCGGCATGTTCAAACAACACCATTATCCCTTCCAAAGTTTCAGCCTCTATACCGGCATAAGGAGCATAAGTATCTCCAAGACAGAAGGCTGTCTCCAACCATATGGGCGCATTTGACCACTTGACCATAAATCGAACTTCCCTCCACGTCGCACTGGTTTGACTGCAGTTACCTTATTGCAGTGATGAACAAGTTTTTCAAAATGGCCGCCTGGCTGGCGCCCAAATGCTTCGAACCAAACAAAATCCAGCTATGATTTTCACTATTAGTATTGCTCCTGCATAGTAATTGGAACTTACAGTCTCTCCAGGGCTTATATCATCAATATCTGGATCAACAAAGAGAATAACCAGCTTCCCACACCGCTGTATTATATCATCATCTGCAGTAATACGCTCCAGCCCAAGCTCATCTGGGTGGTAAAGCTGGGGCATAGTTGATTGCTTTTGATTCTGGAGTTAAAAGTACAAATTAACCAAGTGCTATATCATGATATTTGAACATACTCGGCGTGGTTTCATCTGCTCCTTCTCTGGCACTCTGGTAATACCAGCTCCCTTGACCTTTGCATAGAAGCCAGGGTCTTCATTACAATGGACAATTTTCCGCTGAACACACTTTTCATGATCTGGTAAGTTGTGACAAATTTTGCAGTGCTTTTTGTCGGCAGAAAACGCATTATCTTCAACCTCCTCGCGTAATCTCCAAAAATCCAGGGTCTGATTTACAATGACGCGTAACTCTGGAGGCCAATTTGGAGCAGTGGGTTCTTGCTTTAGACGGGTAAGATAAGTTTGAATGTTTTGATAGAGTCGCCGAGGATTTGTTTCATGAATCTAATATGTATGTTAGCACTTGAAAATTAGCTTACGCTATTGATTGAAACATACTGCATATTTTTCCTCATTCAAAAACCATGCCAACCAGCGATTCCAGCTAAATATGAAATTTTCTTCGCTACATAGAAAAAGAACACTGGCCGGATTGGATATACGGGGAATTAGGAGTGGATGGTCTTTAAGAGCACGAAAGAAGTGAGCGCCAGTCTTCATGGGCTTTGTATTGCTCTGTTACAGTTATGTATAATCCAATTCATAAAAGTATGTAAGTGCGCATACCTCATTCCAAAAGTTGAGATTACTCCCTTTACAAGCATCGGCAGCAGCTTCCATTTGAGCTGTTGGTGTCCACTTATCCAGAATACTACCTAATACCAAACCAAATCCATGACAGCGCAGGAGATGTGCATGATGAGGACCATGACCATGTTTATAGGCGTAGACAGGATTTGATAGCTCTAAAATCACTGATGGAAGATGAGTTATCTAGTATAGATAAATTAGCTGACAAGTCAAAATATATGGTAATTCTATTCACTGAAAGTGCTGCCTGAAAATCGGGAGTATTGAATAATGAACGTGGTACACGTTTCATTTCCCTAATGTTCAGAGCTACTTTCTTTTGAGCTGATTCCAGTTTTGAATGCACCCCAGAGGTATTCTATGTGTAGGCAAATAATGATAAGCTATAAAGTTGATTCAACTAAGTTGTGAAACATGCCTCAAGTAATTCTTCCTTCAAAACAGTTGCCCAAATCTCACACTGTTGGACTAGAGATGAAGTCGAAATTTCTATATGGACTTGAGCCTCAGTAGTAAATTCTCCATGGTCTTCATCCAGATTGACCAAGTCTTCAATCTGGTCAAGCATATCTAGGACCAGATTGTGTTGATGCAATGAATACTACATAGCTAAAGTAAGAACTAAGACAGAAAAGATGGTCAGAAGACAGACATTTTGTGCTAGACAGCGTTGTAGTGCTGTAAGTTTTTCCAACGCAGTTTCAGGAGTGTCTTGATATATGAGAACGACCACACTCAAGAATAGATTCAATATATCATCAATTGAATAATCCACGAGTTCCTGCAAGTGCAGAGCCTTTTGGATCCAGGCAAGTATGAGCTTAGACTGAGATAAAGGATACTTAGTGCTTTATAAGTAGTAAGATACTAGTACTCTCACTGAAATACCATCAGTCAGCCATCTTGAGAACCAAGGACCCCGCCATTCTTGGACCTGGGCACGAGTTAGCCTTGAGCCATTGGCCACCAGTTGTTGATGCTGTCCCATGCACTGATCCAGCTCTGCTTTGAGTGCATATGGAAAGGGTGGAAGAAATGGGTATGGTAGTAGGATATACATGAAGTAGATACTGGGATGTTAATTCCGCGATGTAATCTTGATGTGGGTGAGTGAACTTATGTAATCTAAACATAGACGCTGGTTGGATCCATTCATTATTCTTGCCCTCTGCTTGCATTACATGAAAACATTCGGAGCTAAGACAGCAGACTGGTAAAAAATGAACAAGTATCCAAGCACAGTGATGCAGTAATACTTGAAAGTGCACAGAAAAGAGGACAAAATGCGGACTGGAATTTGGTGAGGATCTTGACATGTAGCACCAACGGACTTGCGCCCTAACAAACACCCGCAGGGAGGTCTGGTGTACATGGTCAAGAAGATAGATCATTCAGAGAGGACCACTGGCTTATATAGTCAGCTATGTTTGTACACTTAGTGACTTCGTTTACAGACACGACAACAAATGCGTCGCGGTAAGAGCATGTGATCAACAATTTGTGTATTATCCTTTTGCCTTCATTTTCAAAGACTACACTAAACTTCTCCTTGACGTATGGAGCTCTGGATAAAGAGTGGTTCTCTACAAGTGGCCTGATTCATTCTGGAGAGGGTCTGATTCCATTACTGGACCTGGATTACCCATCTTGTAATCAAGTACCAGGAGGCAAGGGTGCACATAATTTAGTGCGTTATCAATCATTCATTCTGATTCTGGGCGCGTTCGAGAGTACTCACTGGGTACTTCCAGACCCTCCATCTGCTTTGGAAACGATTGCTTCGTTCACTCTCGACACCACCTTTTGCACCCAGGTACCAGGAGGCAAGAGTACATAATGTCCGG
>MU823741.1:0-23086 GCA_027921425.1 Lentinula novae-zelandiae | reverse complement strand
GTTAGTGGCAAACATGAGTAGAACGTAAGTAAAGCAATGTGTAAGTAATGAAAGCTCGATTGCCATGCTGTATATGGGTTGGGAGACTGCTGTTTTTAATATAAGTAAATGAAAAGCGCATGTTGTATCAGTAAGCATGAATAATAGGTCAGGTGACAAGATAAGACAAGATATAGGATAAGGGAGATAGAAGATAAGACAAAAGATAAAAGATAAGAGATAAGACAAGATGAAAAAGATAAGACAAGACAAAAAAGATAAGACAAGACGAAAAAGAAGTGATCGTAACACGTACCTCTTGTTGTGATCCCTCATTGTCCTCATCATAGTAGCTTCAAGCCTATTTATTGCTTCATATTCATCCTCTGGGGTATTGCGCTGATTTCTGCTGATTTGTAATGGGTCTCATGAAATTTTGGATGAGTGAAAAACAAATGAGTGGTGTGTGTGCAAGGGAGTGATAAAATTTCACATGGATCACAGCAAACTTCTGTACTTTCAACTTCTTTGACTTCAAGTCTTCAATGCAGCCTCGATGGCAGATGCAAGGGCACTGTACTAACATTTTGAGAGGTATTAATACTTGAAATAGTTGTGACGTAGGCATAGTAACACTTCTTCCTATAACTTTTTATTTAAGTAAGCTAACCACATGGACGATTCAATCAGGACTTAGAATTTTGCAATCGCAAGCCACTGAAAGTAAAATCTCAGTAAAATATTGATTTTTGAGCGAGATATCTATGTTGGAAGATAGACCTCGACAGATTCATAAAATCCGGCCAATTTCGGCAAATATCTTGGCGCGCCTTCAGTACTGCAACCAGCTGTAAAATGATCAAAAACAAAATTGAAGCTCGACCCTCCCGCCTACTCCACTGTGTTGCCAGGTGTTGCCGGAAGGTGAGAGAAGGTGAGGTTCCTTGAGGTATCTCGAGGCATCAGAGCGAAATCAGAAACGGCATTGCGGTCAATACTAAATGCGCCGCCAAATGATCATCGGTGTCGGTGTCTTCTTACTCTCCCCACTAGTAATGGATGACTCCCGTAAGAAGTAAGCTCTTGTAGATTTCTTTCCAGCTCATTTTTGATAGAAATCATTGATCGGATACGTCGCTTAACTTGGGGAAAACGCAACTTCGAAGTCATCACCAATAGCCTACTATTAGTCAAATGATAGAATCAACACAATCTTCCATGCTGCCATATTTCTGACTAAGCTCGAAATTTGATCTGTAACCTTGAGTCACACTATCATGAACCCTTGCCAATAAGAATCTGCTGCATATTTAAAGCACAAATCACTTGTGGCTGAATGTGAATGAGTATCACTTGCTTGAGCTCCGTCTTTATCGTTGTTCATCTAGTCCTTGACGATAACATCTTGTCAATGTTAGACGAGCATCAAGCCATTATTCAATAATTGGGGAAGTGTGTGTGTTGAGATGTTAAGGACGTGGGAAATGGTGCAAAACCCATGCTACGACGTTGACCGGAGTACTTCCTATGGCATCTACTGATCATTTCGGAAATGGCGGGGCAGATGTAAGTTGGGTTCTATGCATCGAATCATTTTGCTCAAACTCTCGCCTCCGATAGAACTATGAAATAATCGAAGAGATTTCTACTGGTACCGCATGTTACGTGTATCGTGCCAGATGCAAACGCGGACGACTCAAAAACAGGATAATCGCCCTCAAAAAGGTATCGAGTCTTGTCCTTCTTCTCGCTCTTTTGAACTCAAAACCTCTAGGTTCCTGTCGAAAGATCACACTCGCCCTCCTCACTCTCCCTCTACCAAACGCTTTGCCATCCTTCCATTGTTTCATTATTCTCTGTATTCGCTACTTCCAATCACCGATTTCAGGTGCTGGAGCTCTGCTCCGGAGGATCCCTTGCCTCTTTTCTCCGTACTCACGAACACTGCTTTCTAAGTGAAGGCCAAACACGCACAGTCATCAAAGCCATTCTGGACGGTCTCGCCTATCTGAAGAATAACTTGATCGTTCATCGCAACATCAACCCTGAAAATGTATTATTGACCGAACATTGTAGGATAGTGAGTAGTCTTTTTCTCATGAGAGATCGCAAGATTGTTGACCTTCCTTTACAGAAAATCTCAAACCTGGATTTAGCAACACGTCTTCCATCGCAAGATCATACCGCAATCGCTCTTCTAACTCGTGCTGAGTATATCGCCCCGTATACATCTGTCTATCTCCATACAACTTTCCTTCACTAACACCTTTAGATAGTGAATTCCTGTCGCGAAGACCTTATGACTACCGTGCCGATATCTGGTCCCTAGGATGCCTCGTCTTCACTTGTTTAGTTGGAAAGCCACCATTTCAGGTTTTCTTTTTCTCAGTGTAATTTCGCAAGGCGGACTGACGCTACCTCCAGGGGCCGTCAATGGATGACATGTTCGAGAATATACTACACGGACGTTTTTCGACACCAGAAAGTATTTCTACATTGGCTAGGAATTTCATCTCAAATCTCATCCTAGTGGTGAGAGCCTTCACATCAATAATTGCCGAGGTCGCAGTCACTAAAAATGTAATCAGGATCCTACGGTCAGACTTGATCTCTCCTCCATATCTGTCGATCCCTTCCTCGACTCGCGGCTTCCAGAAATTCCCCTGAAGCTCTCAAACCCAGACCTTCCATCTGGTCACATCAAAACACTCAAACCGCACCCGATTCCATTCCGAGCGCCCTCTTCGCTGAGGACAAAAGTCTCTATGCATTCCACTCATAAGAACGACAGGCCACCACTCCGTGATATCCAAAACTCTGATCTTAGACGGATCCTTAGTGACGAGATTTCCTTTGGAGACCGACGCGCTGTTTCAGACCCTTGTACGAAATCCGGGACTATCGTTGACTTTAGTAGTCGGCGACATTCATCATTAAATCTGCCCATTCATGTTCGCCCTCAGGTGCTTAATCGTGCAGAGATATCAGAATTATCCGACTCTTCCGAACACGAACATGAAGGTGTTGAGCCACAAAATATTGTGAACGAAGCTGTCTCTGATTCGGTATCGTCTTCGCTTTCGCTCCTTGTTAATCCTTATTGAGTAACACGTTAATCAGCTTCCAATCGGAACAAGTCGTCCTTCTGCTTTGACCACTGACTTACTCTCTGCTCAAGCCCACAAAACGATCAACGGTCAAATTACCATTTTACCTTCTCGGTCGTTACTAGTAGATTTTCGCGAAGGTGAAAGACGCAGAAGTAATCCTGGGACTGTGGTGTTCGTCGTTAGTCCAGACGGCAACGAGGTTTGAGGCTTTTTTCAACCTTATCCACTCCGCTAATAGGTTCAGTAGATCAGTATATTCTCAGCGCCTCATTTAAGCATACCTTGCTGTCTAACGGAGCCTATATCGACATACACCATCAAGACCTTGCCGCGAGAGTACTGGGTTCAATACAACAATGCTGGAAGTCTCATTAGCCGGTTGAAGCAACGTACCCCTCGAGTGAGGACATTTTGTTACTTGTATATACCTGGGACTGAAATCCTTTTCACCTAAAAGATGACAGTACATGAACCTTCCTCAAAATGTACTTTGATGGCCAACACTCCTCAAGCAGACATCGAATTATTACTCGCAGATTCACTAACTAGCAAAATTCCTCAAAAGCAATCGGGCGTTACTTTGGACAAGGACAGAGCTCATATCCGTCTTCGATATTCGCGGCAAATGCACTCTCTCGAAATATCTCAGTGTGTGACTGGTCCTCAGGGAAAGGAGTGGAAGAAACGAACACTTGGGATCTCAAGCCTCGATCCAGTCATAGAACCTGCACTCCTAAAAATTTCAAATGCTGAGGCGGAAGGGCTCAGTCGGTTATCCAAGTTCTTGCGCGTTTGTGTATCACTTGAAGAAGAAGAAGAAACAATCTATGGACAAGAGCACGATACAACTGTTCTGGCACGTTCCTCAGAATCGGACTTGGTCGCAAATTCCCTAATATCCAAGAATCCTCATATTACCAACAGGGTCGCAAGTAGCTCCCGCACGCTGGCGCAATCATTCTCTGTATCTTCTGTCGATCTCAAACTTGCTCCACGACCACCGAAATTCTCTTCAATGTCCAAGCGCTTGAATCAAGACGACCAAGAGTTAGAGGATATCATCACACCATCTGAAAAACAATTTCGAGAAATCGATTACTCAACCAAAGCTCTATCTCTGACCGCGTCTGATATTACCCCTTCTTGGTATCGGAATGGTTTTGGCTCGACAGAACTCATCGCCTCCACACAACCACTTCAAACGCGGTATATTCCTTCTGCAGGTTGGTGCATTCGATATAACTCCAAAATGTCTCAAGGCGGAAGGTACAAAGTCATGTTCTTGGATGGAGAGATCCTTGATATAGATGTAGATGAAGAGTGGGTTGAACACATAGTTCCTGATTTAGAGGACACTGGTAAAAAACAGAGGTATGTTCTTGTTCTGGGTATGCTTTTTTTGAAGCATTAATCCTCAAACCTACGGCAGACGCTCGATCCGTGAAAGCCACTCACAGCGCGCCCTTAGTGAACGAATGAAAGTGTTTGAGGAATTCGTCTCCATGTTCGATGCAGAGAATTCGTCGTTACAGCCATGATTATTCGAGTATGTACTGAAGTAAATAAACGAAAGTGTCCGAAGATCGACTACATACCAGGATCACAGCAACATATAAAGTTCTAGAGATGCGGCCACTAAGATCACTAAAAGGGTTTTGTATGAAAACACGGTCTCCGCATAAGCGCCATTGGAAGTCCCACTAGATAGAATACGAATTTCGCAATAGGAATGAGCACATAGTATCGAGGATAGAGTGAAAAATATACTTACGTAGTAAACACGCGTAAGTAGTTGATTTCCCAGTACGCGTTGTCATAATTACTCGCAGTTTGGACGAGAGATGTGCAGTTTGAGGCTACGGAACTGCAGGTCTCATCAAAAGTTGTGGTGTCTCCAGCAAAGGCACCACAAATGTCGATGTACTACACAATTCTGTCAACTATGAATCGTAACAACTGGTCCATTGAACACATACCAAAGTAATGATTTGGGGCCCGAACACAGAGGACGGGGAACACCCACTAGCAGGATACCACGCACTCGCCGTTGACCAAGAGGTTGGATCAGGCTGGGACGATGAGATATCACTGGGAACAGAACTCCGGTTGAAGAACCACATTGCTATTCCCGATTCATCCCACAGTACTGCATAAACTCCGCCGTTGTTCTCAGCGAATCCAGCACCAAATGAATCTGATTGTGTGTCCTCGACCACACATCCAGTGTTTTCATCATCGGATGGGACTACGGTACAGTTTGTTGAAGTTGTTGTTCCAGTTTGATTTGAAGTCGCAGAGCTAGATTGGACACACGAGCTTGAACCTGCATGGAGGGAATACTGATTGCTTGTAGCCAGATTCACATTTTCTATCAAGTCCATCTCGCCATTGTCTGGCCAGTCTT
Source organism: Lentinula novae-zelandiae (assembly GCA_027921425.1). NCBI lineage: Eukaryota > Fungi > Basidiomycota > Agaricomycetes > Agaricales > Omphalotaceae > Lentinula > Lentinula novae-zelandiae. The sequence continues at coordinate 17,593 of MU823741.1, read as the reverse complement.
GCCCTTGCGTGAACAGGGATGGCCACACCGAGCACTTGAGATACGATTAGTGATCTGTTCAACACTTTCTCTGATAAACATACACCATAGGGAATGTGCACTGCATCAAAAACCAGTAGACTGCCAATAGTCATCATCTCGTTGCTCTCGAGGTACACACTATTTCGTCCAAATGTGGAGTCACCATTGGCATCGGTAGTATTGTCGACTTTTATTATTACATGGCCATTACTGTCGACGTAAGTCAAATTGTCGGCGACAGCGTCAGACTGAGAAAGGAAATGGACGTTTCCTGCGAACTTCGTGTTAGATGAAGAGAGGGGGGAGGGGGTGTTGCATCGTACCAAAATTGTTGTAGTCAATAGCACTTTCATTATATGCGAATGCTGACAAACTAAGGAATGTGGATCAACGCAGGCCTGATGAAGAATCAACTTGAAATGGACTAACAAATTCGAACCGCTCAGGTTCTGTGATATCGTGTAGGTTTGAGCACGAATCGTAGTCAAAGTCGTCAAAGCAGACAGCAGCAGAAAATCTAAGGACAAGGACATCATAGAAGAACGAAGACTGCGCCTGCGGAAGGCTCAGATTATGTAGTATATCAGTTGCGAGTCTGCGGCTGTCTGCGCAATTATATCTTTATGCCGAACAACGTGCTCGCTTTGCCTGACATCATACGCAGTACTCCGCAGGTATTTATAACCTGGATGTGGACTTTCTCAGTATGCGGATGCATGGTATTGCACAGGAATACTCATTCAGTGATAATACACGAACTAACATAGTCGAACTTTTCCCACCGAGGGATCATGGTCGCTGGCTCGCTCATCAATGTTCGCCATCCAGTTGTTGACCTATAACCCATCGTTACAGTCGATGCACTATCGAAAGTGAATGTTGCTCACATGAGTGTGTTGAATAGCGTTTTGCCTGTTCGACAAGGCAGTGGAAACGAAAGCATGATCCAACTGCTCTGAATTTTGGTCAAACACGTAAGTATAACGTTCTACCGGATCAACATCAGCCAACTCATCCATCTCGAACATGATGTCCGTTAATGATGCAAACACAGAGCGTGTCTCCAGATATTCGTTGCAGTCCCCTGCCACCAAAATGTTGGCCTTGCTGTCGATATCCAGCACAGATTGTACGAATTCCTATTTGAAGATGTCAACCTATTGAACAAATGATTGATTATGACGCACAGCAACAAGGTCAACTTGGGATGTACGTTTCGCCACGGGAGAATTGACGGGTGGGCGTGAATTTCCTTCTGTAGACGAGGATCCGTCTTTTGACTCTAAGTGTAAATTCACGGTGAAAAGGGTAGCTCCGCCATTAGTTTGCCATTCCGCCACCAGAGGTTTCCGAGAGTCCTCCCATGCAGCATTGCTTGGATCAATCCTTCCGGGATTAAAGCTGCAAGTTGACAGATATGAGTCAAGGAGAAATGCTCATGGTATTTCACCGACTTCAATTCTGGTATTCCGGAGCTACTGCTCACTGCAATTGCCTCTGTAGCCGTTCCGGCCGGGGAGCCAGATACAAGGTTAATTTTTTGCGAGCGGTACCTGGTGCACGTAAATTGAATGGATGATTATAAGTTCAAGCGTACTAAGGAGCTCACAGATAAGCCTGACGAATATTCCCTCCTGGTTCACCGCCATCCGCGTCATTGACAGGATCGATAACCACAAAGTCGTAAGTGACGCCGTTTACAGCAGCAATTGCGGACACCAGTGCAGAAAGAGTGACATTTGAGCTGACGACGCCATCATCTGTTGCTCCATCGTTGTCCTGAATCTCCTGGAGAAAAACGATGTCTGGACTCAACAGATGCGTTGCAATGTGACTTGCGACAGTTGGGAGTTGGGTGGCAGTCGGTCCAAAATTATCTACCTAAGATGAATATGTAATTAGAGGAGGCACACCAATGGTTTAGCTACTCAATTTCTGGAGCTCACGTTATAATCACCAAACGTGACAATACAGATGTCTGTGATATCAGCTGTAATATTGGTCGGAGGAGCGGTTGTAGTAGGCGTAGTGAGAACTTTAGGTGCAGTAAGCGGCAATATGTAGTAGAACCCAAATCTAGTGACACTGAATGAGAATGCGAAAGAGTCACAAGGAATCATCAACATACTGGTATTGAACTACCCCAGTGATATCAGAGAGCGTAACCCCGAGAGACACGACAGGGTTGGTGGTTCCATCGATGGGAGCACCTATGATTACTGCTTCTGGATTGGCGTCGGGGATATTATCTGGGCCTGTTTGACATGAGAAACAGGTTAGAGGTCAATGATAAGACGGGAACCAAATTCTACTTACCAATTGTGATAGATAGCCCTCCACGGCTGTTAAGCCCTGTGACGGGCCAATCCCCGACAACCCAGAATTCGCCAAAATCATTGGGAAAAGCGACTGAGAGAGGAGAAGGAACCGTCACGAGTTGGCCTTCGAGACTTGCCCAAAAGTCCAGCCCGTAGTCAGCTGGCACAAGAGTTGCATTCACAGTATCAACTCGACTTTGGTTGTTAGGTACGCTGAGCCATCCGTCGGGGCCAACATCCAAAGCAGAAAGTGCTTGAGTCGGTGGAGTTCTATCAGTACCAAGCTTCACAGGACTGACGGTGTTGCTTGTAGATAATACCACAACGTTCGCGGCTGTTGGAGAAGTGATTTCGGTGGCCGTGAGATCGTCTGGGTCGCTGCTTGAACGAAACTCGGACACCGTTCCTGTTACACTGACCATGTCGCCAACAGCAACTTTGTTGAGAACGGTGGTAGTCTCCGAGAATATAAACAGGCCGTTGGATGCCCGAACATCAGAGGAGGGAGTGCCTGAGATGTAGAACCCCCCGCTAGTCTTTGCAGTGACTACCCCCGTCACATCAGACACAGATTTTCCAGCGAATGGGGATTGGAAAGCGATTCCCTGGACATCTGTGACTAGAGTTGCATGGGTAGTAGATATTAGCGCACAGAACCAGAAGAAAGTTGACTTTAGCATGGGGCTCGAGGGTGCACAAAAAGCGTCAAAAGGATGCAATCATCGAGATACTCGAAGCTTTATATGTTCAGGACATTATCAGGCTATAGTATACACATGAAAAATGGGACGCACACGGTATTAGTAGAAGCACATGGATGCTAGTACCCAGAAGCTTGTGAGAGATGTCATATATTTGCCAACCTGTCTACAATCCTTACCTCGCACGTTCGTTCAAGGAAGAAGGTTCAATTATTCGAGGCTTGGTCTGACTCGATTCAATGGAGTACAACGTACAACAAGGTCAAGTTCAAGCTGCCAATGCTGCTAGATATGAGTCTTTAATGAGAATCCAGATTGTGACCACAATCAGTTCGGTTTGACGTGAGCAAAATTGAAAGATGGGTACTTACAAAAGAGGAGATCCATGTGCGCAGAAGCATCCTTATCTGATGCACCGAACAACAAAGTCGTTTTCGAACGCAAGCAATGATCCCGCAATCTTTCATAGCCTTCACTGAAATGTATTGCCAGGGTATGTAAAGGGTAAGGATATAGATACATTCTTGCCAGCTACTGTAAGTCGATGTATGTGCACATTCAAAACGAAATCAAGAGAATGCTCCAGTGCTTAAGCAGCGGTACATTGGGTGTTTTGGGTATCGCAATCACCGACAGTAATGCCTGCGGCAGACCCAGAATTAGCAGCATCAGCACAAGCATTATGCTGTATTGAGCAGGATCTCTGAAGAGCAGCCGAAAGGTTTAAGAAAGAGTCACCGGCTGTAAGTCGCGAAGATTAGTTGGTACGCAGATCATCACGGTGAAAAAATCAACACACTTTCACCCGCGACAACGAAACCACGCCCACCACTGGTCACAGCAGGAGCCAAAGTGTTACCAACTAAATGAAGAAGAATTAATATCCCCAGCGAGACGGCAAGGTACGCAGTTACTTACCATCTCCAGTGAAGGTTTGTAAGTTCTAGAGGTTTACTTGTTAGCGTTACATTCACCGGAAACTGCATTATTGAACATACCTGGCCAGCAGCTGCGGAAGTCGTGGTTGTGGAAGCACTGGAGGTAGCAGTGGCGACAGCTTCAGTCGCGGCGGAGGCGCTCGCGCTTGCAGTTACAGTAACAGTGACAGGGGCTACATGAAGAGTGCTCAGTAAGAGCAAGATTTTGTGGCCATGGAAGCTCACCAGCACAAGTGGAAGCAGCGTCAACTGCAGCAGACGAGGTGGCAGCAGCCGCGGCGGTGACTGTTGAAGTAACAGTGACTTCCGCTAAAGATAATGTTAGATGAGCACACAACGTTGGCTTCGAAGATAGATATAAAAAAAACTTACTTGTGCATCCGTCTGATGATATCGACGTGACAGTTGTGCTATCTGCACTGTCAGTAGTAGAAGCAGCATCCGTAGCAACGGATCTGAGTCAAAGATGATACGGTTCAGTAGAACAATAACTGATAACTTCGAAAAAACTCACGTAGCAGCAGCAGCAGCAGTAGTAGCAGCAACAGACGAAGCAGCTACACCAGAGACAGCGGCGTTAATTTCGTCAGCCGTAGCATCTTCTACAAGCTTGTTGTCGGCGTTGATGCAACCCTTTCGCATCCGCCATATAAGCAAGTCATCAAAAAATATTTTCACGTCAGTACTCACCTCATCGACGATGTTATCACAAGTGTTACCAGCGGCAGTGGGATCACCAAGAGTACCAGGAGCGAAGGTGCCAGACTTCAAAGCGTCCTGAGGATCACCACCGATGGAAGCGATTTGTTGTGCCAAAGTGAGAACAATAGCCTTGTTTGTTGCGGCAGCACCGGTAGAAGCAGGATCTTGATGTTGAGATATCGCAGCGATTTCGGAGTTTACAGCGGTTGTACTATTGCATGCAACAGATGCAAGACCACTAGATTGAACCGAGAACTTTAGTTGATGGCAGAAGACATGAATTGGATTCAAACTCACACAGAGCCAGTGTTCCGCTCGAGCGCTCGATATATAAGAGCACCGGTCATGAGAGTAACATTGCCTGCTGCTTTGGCATTCGTGAAAGCCTACGGAAAGCAGTCAATCGACAACACGAAAAAGAATATTAAAACGACTTACCAGATCAGCCAAATTTTGCTGGAGACAGTCAGGATCAGTCGTGTCACCCAATCCACCTGCTGCCGCTGCATCTCCAAGTAAACCGAAGACAGGGTCTGTGCAAAAAGGAGGACAATCAATAACAAGTTCAGGGCTGTTGTGGATTGCCAATTACCTCCAAGGTTTTGAGGGTTGCTCCCGGTGGCGATTGCATCTCGCATCAAAATCAAGATATTCTCATGGGAGTGCTCTGTGTGAAAGAAATTCAGTCGCGTGATGGGTAGAAACCCTGATAGAACAGATTCCAACTCACCTTGAGGAACCTCACGACGAAGGATAGGCGCCGCAATGTTAGTGGCAGCGGTGTAAGCCAGGGCAAGCACAAATGATTTGAAGAGCATTGTAAGAATGTTCGATTATAGCGTGAACAAGGAAAGTATCCAACTGAGCGAAAAGGGGGAGTAGAATGAAAGAATCACGCTCGGCGACCTGCATAAAAGGATCTTCATCAATGGATGATCCCCTAGACATACGACGGATTCATACCAATGAACTTGAATTTGGAAAAATCCTACAAGAACCTGTCTTGACTGGCAAAACAACGAGTGAAGGGAATGTGGAAAGAAAAGAGAGAAAGGAAGGGTTAATAGGGAATGAGTTCGATTTTCTTCTCATTCGCCTTATATACCTTTTAGATATTGATTCCGAGTAGAAATTCTCGTTACCACGTAAAATGGTGGTCACCAGGAACCAAATGAATTTTCTTCCCAACCGGACGTTTTCTGCTCACCCCTTCTCGACTCTTCCTGACCCTGCTGTCCCGAATCCATTATATAGTTTGAATGATCAAAGTAGACTTGCCATTTACTCCGAGTTTTAATAAACATAATTTTTGCTACCAGTAGGTGTTGGTCCTACGTTTCCTGCTTCCGGTAAGGGAATAGAGGTCTCGTATCCGGTTCTGGTTTTCGCGAAACCAAGGTAACGACCGGATAACGATTGATACGAATTTTTGATTGTTTTTGTGCCTCAATTATCGCCTATTATCGCCCGAGAGACATGAGGAACAGGTCGTCAAATTCCGACAATTCCCCTCAGTGATTGAGGAACACAGGTGTGGAGTAGAACACCCGTAGAACGAGAAGCTGAGGAAAATTCTTTACTTCGAGCACTCTTCGGGCACCAATCATAGAATAACCTTTCAGACTTCAAGCGGCGAGCGCACCAGGAGCGCACAACGGCGTAACAAGATTCACACGACTTCCCTATTTATAGACTGACATCGGCATTGATGTCGTCCTTGCAGGATGTTTCCGGGATGCAAAGTCTGGACTGTCTCCAGTAACCGTATGCCCGGGACAGTCTAGTTGAATGCCAACAGCGCCGTGTAACCAATTCTTGTCCTTAGGCTTTGGCTGCTTCGCTTCTAGGGCGCGTTCGTTATGCAATACTGTCGTTGGGACGAGTCGGGATGAGCATTTTCTTCCTTTTGACATTTTTAGATATGCACTCTGATGATGGGTACTATGTTCACTGGACTCTCAATATCTCGATGACCGTTTATTATATCGCTGTCCACTATCTGCCACTCGTGTTCTCTATATGCGGACAGATGTAGCATTCTTCTTGGTCAAAGCATGTACATCTTGTTCTGTGAAAGCTGAGTTTGAGAATGGTCATTAAACGGGTCGAGTGCTTACGAATGCCCCAAACATGTGCTTTAAGGTCAAGGAATTCTATGAAACAAGACAAAGCCGATGTTGATCATAAGTAGGTACAAACTGTACAAGTTGAGCGGCATACCGACGTTCAGCCCATCGTAAAGCTTCTTCATTTCCGCCCGAACGCGTGATATGTCCTCCTTGGATGCAGAAGCATCAGATAACGCCTTCAAGTCCTTCTCCACAGCTTGTATACGTCGGACCTGAGTGGTTACCTGTTCAGTGCTGAGTTTGAGTTCCTCGACGCTTGCTTGTAATGCAGCAGAAGCCTGCTTGTATTCATCTAGTAGTTGATAAGCAGCAAAAGATGAAGCCAAAGAAAAGCCGAAGAGGAATCCGACGATCCTGGTGCAAAATGAGGCTTTCATTCAGCGATAGCGGTAGCAACTAAGCTCACCCGCCTCGGAAACCTCCGATGGGTTTCTTTTGGACAGCCGGAGCACCAACACTGGGAGTATCATTCCTCAAAGAGCGGGTGGTCATCAGTAGACGACGTTGGGAGCGATGAAGTGCATTGCGAGTATTGTTGAAATGAGCGCAGCGTAATGAGCTGGTGGCAATGGAAACGTTCATGGGCATTGCAAATTGTAATTGGAGTTTAGCAGCACGTGGTCAAACCTCCTTGTAATATTAATATTCCCTCTCCTTCAAGTTCAATCACCATGAAACGCGCCTTAGAAAAAAAGCAACCTACTAATTTCAAAGAGAGGAAGAAACAAAAGCTTGCAGATGCTCGTACAATCGCGATACAATCACCAATCACCACCTCGAATGCTGTTGCAGGTCCTTCGCGATTAGGTTCTACCGTCAATGACAGTCAGTCGGTCCATGAAACTTGCTGAACTATTACTGAAGTAGTGTCTCAGAATTGAAGCGGCTTCCGGGTGCTATCGATGTTGAGAAATTTGCAGAGGTGAGTTCTGTTTGTTTAAGTAGGCTATCACCTAATCGTTGTCGACAAGGCTCGTTCTTTCGAAATAAATGCAATGAAAACTGCTATTGAAACAGCAAGGCATGCTCTCATCCATTATCTGAGATCGCCACAAATCTGAAGCCGTACATGTAGCTCGGCCTCCACAACTCGAGCATGGCAAGTTCTTCCCCGACATCTACGTCGTCGAGCAGCGAGTCATAATCCCCGGCGAGTACCTCTCCGTTTACGCGACAAAGCGCGCTCGGAGGTGCGTTGCATATCCATAATGGCTACCTCTCATTCAGGGCCGACTTGTAGATGGATCCTATGAGGCGAAAAGTCCTTGGACGTGCTATGCCAAAACTCGGAAAGGAAAGGCGGCTCCCCAAAGAAGTGATATTCATGAATCGACAACGTATGAAATTTCGCGTCAGTCGTATCTTTTCGCTGCTGACTCTCCTTGTAGACGACAAAAGGTGGTTAGAGACCCACATTTGGCATGCAAAGCGCATGAAAATGGAGAATATGTGGGGATACAGACTGGTAAGGACTACATTCATCACAAAATCCACCTAACAGATTTGTCTCTAGGCAGTTACTCCCACAGAAAAGGCATTTCGTCCTTCACATCGTGCTTCGATACATGGCTCCATCCTCCATGATTCGTCGTACCTATCTCTCATTGAAATGAAAGGACCTGAAGCAACTTTAAAGGCCATTCTGGAAATGTGCTGTGATGCTCAAGATGTCAGTCCTGGGGCTCAAAGGTGATGATTGTTTTGACCTATTGATAACGTCTCTCAAACATCTATTTGTAGATATACTTCGGGAGCTCGAGTGTGTAAAACCCACATCTACGCACCAAATCGTTATCCTCTTGGTTTGATCTGTCCGATCACTGTGATGTGGAAGTCCAGGCCCTCAATTATGAGTAAACCCTTAGAGGACGCCTCCAAGTATAAGAAAGGCAAAGGAAAAAACAAGCAGAAAGAAGTTCCACCTGAAGCCAGCGACAATATGCGAATTCTCTGGATCTATTTTCACCCTTCAGTGTATGATGAGGTGTTCTCTGCTCTTCGTACTGTTACTTCTCAAACCCTGGAGGCTGCAGGCAGTCAAGGCGTCATTGTCGACGTCGAGCTCATTGATATTCGAGGAGAGGTCGGCATTTTTGAGATCATGGGGCCCAAGTCCAACCAAGTTCTTCAAGGTTCGCTTTCCCCAGTGATGGCGCAGGCGAGTGACGACTTCAAAAAATTCTGGGCTTCCTTGGGGAATATACAGTCGTGTGGGTCAGTGCCAAGAGGCATGATCATAGGGTTTCTTGTGAATGACCCGCGCTTGAGGTTCGTTGTGAATTGGAGACAGAGAGCATATTCAATAGCTTCTTTCAGATTTCCTCCAAAAAATGCCAAGGTACAGTTACCGGTTGGAAACAGCGTGTCGTCTTCGATAGGAGTCTTCCCCTCTGCTGCATTAGCTGCATGTAACGTATGGGAACAGAATATCCGAATGCAACTCAAAAATCCGCGATACCAGACAAAAGATATCAACGCAAGGCGCGCTCAGGTCATACCCTCCTTCTTTTTGCATCTTGGTTTGTACAATCTCATTCTGTTGCTTTAGAACCCAATTCCTGGGACACTCTTGAGTCCGCTGCGACAGGATGATCGGATACCGGCCATGCTCATCCAAACATCATATCAGCATTCAGCTTCTAACGATACCGAAAGCATCGAAGGCTGGACTTTCATATTTCCGGCAGGATGGTCTATGGCGTTTTTCCAGCAACTCACATATACTGGGACTCGGGTCGCTGGGCAACGCGAACGCCAAACACAGGCATTTGAAGCAGGCACTGCATATTTCCCTTCAGATTATCCCTCCACTAGCGCATACAAAATCCACATATCTGCCAGAGCAGAGAAAGAGAAGGCGAAGTGGGCTAGGACTCCGGCCGCTAAGAGGGTAAATTATAGGAAGCTTGGCACACGCAGTCCGTGGATACCCGATTGGGAAGTCGTCTTGGGGTTGAAGGAGATGCCCGATCAGCCCTTAGATGACGATGAGGAGGAGAATGCGGATGATGTAGAAGATTTGGATATGCAGGACCTTATCACTACACAGCGCGAACCAGAAGAATCCCTCGAGCAACAACGAGAAGATTTCCTCGTAAATCATGATCCTGTAGTTGGTCCTTGGCTTCTCCGTGGTCTCGAGGTCTCCAGCATCGTTTCCGATTTGAGCGAGGATTTAGTTCCAAGTCAATCGCTTCTCGCCACTCTGAACCGCCTTCGAGCGAAACGTTCACTTGAGCCACTTGAGAGTACTATCAAGCCTGATGAGTTGCTGAACAGTGCTTTGGTGTCGGTCCGTATAACGATTTGTTCAAAAGGGTCCCCGAGCGATCTTTCTCTTGTGTACTCGATTCCTGATTCAGAGCTGCAAGAATGGCGAAAAGGTTTGACCAGGGCGGGCGTGGACCCTATACCCGCAGAAGTTGAATTCGTGAACGTGAGCACTATGATCTCTCTCTGTTCGTGATCTCACAGAATTTCTTACAGCTTCCGGATATTGTTCCTGCTCCCAGTTCAATCATTGGGTACATAACTACTGGGGGATTCTCACTTTCTCGGGGAGAGGGCTTTGCAATCGGGGCAATGTCTCTCACTCGTTTGATCGAGCTCCAGCAGCAAGCTAAAAGGTGTGTATATCCCACTCGCAACTGTCATATTTTCTGACTGTCAACTCAGGTTATCGCATTACGTGAAGTCCGATAAGGCTTTGTTCGTGAAGGTCCGCGATCGAAAAGGACACCAGTGTCGGCTGGCACGCATTCATGTCGTGCAGAATTGATACACTTAGTTATGGTCGCGGCTCTCTACGTAGTATCGTGTCAACGTGCAGGGGATATAGTCACAGTGTAGTGTTGGCTGATGCAAGAATGGGGAAGTGAAGGGTATATGAAAAAAACGGAGAGCAATGGTGAAGTCAGCGTATCTTCCATTTGTCTACAGCCGCTTCAACTAAACGGCCCATCTCTTCCCTGGCCTGCTTCTTTGCGCTGTCTGTTATTCCCTCAAGAGCATCCAATGCTTTCGGCGACGTTTGTAAAGGATCGAATTCGAGAATATGACCATCTTTTGTTGAGATTGTTACCATATACTTTTTTGTCGGAGCGTACGGTGTCTCGAAGGAGCTTTTTGGAAGACCGCTATATGGCCCTGTTGTAGACTCGGCCAATGTAGCATCAGAGTTGTTCCGTGAATGTGGTTTAGATGATGTGCCAGGATAGAAACTGCTCTGGGAGTCTGCTCGGGGAGGGAGACCGGAGACGAATGAAGGATCTCTCCGGATGGATATATTACTCTGCGTGCGTTTCAGTGTGCGTGGTTCACTCATGTCCCCGCTAGACCTGCTACCTGGTGGCAGTAGACCATCCGTCCAAAATGGATTCGCTAGTGGCGAACCATTGAGACTGAGCATCTGCTCGTCCTTTCTAGGAGGACGATAAGTGGCGGAAGAAGTATGCGTGTGATGAACAATTCGGGGATAAGAAGGAGTTTTTGCAGGCAGCATAGGATTGAACGTCGAGCTTGACGGGACACGCGTTCGGGATGAACCTGGTAAAGGTAATTTCGAAGGAGATGAAGGAGCACGCGGCATATGAGCATTCGAAGTAGTGAAAGGAGGTTTGACTTTCTGCGGACTAGGCGAGCCCGGTATCCTATCCATTGGAGCACGGGGCTACAGTTTATGTTTAAGTGATCTTGACAAAGTGGCAGAGAGAAAATGCCATGCATACCCTGCCTGGTGGCTTTTCTCCGCTTGCGAGAAGTCTAGCGCGTTGCGCGGTACCTGGCCCAGTGGATGTACCCCCTTTCTTCTTTGGCGATATATACGACGTAAGACGAGCTGCAATAAAATGGTCAGCCCATAAGGGAGAGAAGGGAAAGTACCTCACGAACCACTCTTGGAATTCCTTGATGACTCGCCGTCATCGCCGTCTCTTGTCTCTTGTATCGCCATCCATTTCCGTTTCCTCTCAGTTTTATCAATTTCTCCAAGTCCATCGCCTACTTGTGCTGCTAGCTTTTCCTTCTGAGATCCTGTGACCGCAATGACAGGATTGCCGTGGTACTTTTCGCCGAATTCCTTCATCGTTATGGTCCTGACGGGTTTGGGTATGCGCGAGATGGTGTTCTCCTGATGAATCTTGAAGCCTTCGAGTTGATCTTCGAGCCATGAGCGAAACTGACGAGTCCGATGTTGTACTGCTTGAAATTAATCATAGAAGTATACTTGAAAGGATGGCTTCGGACCTTCGATATCAAGATTAATCAGAAGCTGTTTCTTCTCCTCATCGGTATATGTTGCACGCGAACTCATGGCGAAATAAGGAAAGGAACGCGACCAAGTCGGCAGACCGCGATTGTTGAAGGAGAAAGGCAATGCACACGTGCTCCTGTGTGCGCCATCGATTACTTCATGCGGGCGCTAAAGAAGGAAATAATATCGTATCATTGAAATTCTCAATCTAAGTTTTTACTTTCGCTCTTGCTCAATTCCCGACAATGGCCTCCACGAATGATGTTTATCTTGTTATTGGAGGCAGTGGCTTTGTAGGAAGGCACATTGTTGAGCAACTTCTCCGTCGTGGAGACAACGTTTCCGTATTCGACATTGTACAGCGGTACCACGACGTGCCATTCCACTCAGGAGATATCAGTGACAAGGAACAAGTTTCTACTGCGCTCAGAAGGGTGCGTCTCATTACATTCCTTTTAACTAGTTTTTAACGTGGAAATCTAGAGTGGAACGACTTGTATTATACACACCGCTTCTCCTCCTGCCGGACTCAGCGACCCCGCGTTGTACTGGAAAGTCAATGTTGATGGAACAAAAGCTGTCATTGCCGCTGCAGTCCAGAACAATGTACGGAAGCTCGTTTTTACGAGCTCAGCCGGTGTCGTCTTCAATGGAAACTCCTTGACCAACATAGACGAAAGATTGGCTCCTCCAGAACGGCCGATGGATGCCTACAATGAGTCAAAACAAAAAGCAGAGGAAGCAGTGATTGCTGCGAATGGCAAGGATGGACTTTTGACTGTCGCCTTAAGACCTGCTGGTATTTTCGGGTATGTATTACTTGCTTTGTACGTTCTGTGTTCATTCAATTCTTTTGCAGGCCCGGCGACCGACAAGTAATGGCAGGACTATATAAGGTATACGAAGATGGTAAAACTCATTTCCAGATAGGAGACAACACCAATCTCTTCGATTGGACTTACGTTGAAAATGTCGCACACGCCCACCTACTCGCAGCTGACAAGTTGGACGTTCCTCCTCCTGCACCTCCTTTCTCCACACTCGAAAATATTCCTCTCGAAGCCCCCCCACTCACTGAAGCGGAGTTGGAAATCACTACTCGCCCTCTTCCTCCTCTGGATCTCACTGTCGGTCGACGCAGTATACCCACATCAGAAGCTCGTCCTTTAGGTCCATATGTAACTCCACCACCAGATGCTGAGAAACTTGTAGCCGCTTTCGAGGAAAAGCGAGAAAACCCCGAAGGACGGCCGGTTGTGCGTACTCGGTTTGATCCACTCTCAGAACCCAACCTTTTCCGGGCAAAATTCGACAACCCTGACTCCACGCCTTTGCAAGTCGCTGGCCAAGTGTTTTACATCACCAATGGCGAGCCATGTTATTTCTGGGATATGCCCAGGCTAGTGTGGAATCACCTTGATACTATGTTCCCTGGACATCGTCAAAAGCGTGGATATACCGTGCTCTCGGTTACCCTCGGATTAGCCCTGGCTTTCGGAGCAGAGTGCTGGGGATGGGTGATCGGGAAAGAGCCCGCTTTGACAAAGTTCAAGGTCACTTACAGTTGTGTAAATCGTTTCCACAATATCGAAAAGACGCGAAGAGTACTGGGGTATGAGCCTCAGGTCGGCCTTGCCGACGGTGTTCAGAGAATGGTCGACGTATGTGCTTGCTGCAATTCATGCGCCTAATTACTAACTTGATCGTCTTCAGTGGTGGAGGACGGAATATGCTTCAGGCACTCACAAAACTACTCATTAGTCTGGACGCACACCTATACCCATATATATTTGTACATAGATCCTCATAATACACAGCGAGAGCTGAATCACTCAAATGACTGTATAGACTGGGCGTCTGAACACATAAAATTTTTGGATGAGTCTTATCTGCATTGATTACCACTCATTTATGTTTGCTTTCGTAGATTTCAACGTTTGACCACTGTCGCGTGTAAGTCTACTCCAGTTCGGATGTGTTCTACCATATATCCACTATATTGTTCAACAATGTGATAGTGCACGCATCGACAAACGACTTTACTCTAGAAATTCAGTGGCTCCTCGTGCAGAAGATACTTCATGCCCTTGTTGGTCAACGGCCAAGGCCTGAACGCAGTCCAAAGGTTTCTTTCCAAATGCGTATGTCTTTGTCCTTCTTTGTCCTGCATCTGACCGAAAAAACTGATTAGGCGCCTGTCCACCTTTGATCGGCCAATGTGATGTGATGTGATTTCCTTCTGTGATTACCTTCAAGGGTGTACTCTCCTTATTATCACCTTGCCGCCTCATCATCGATGATTTCCGCCTTATCTCTTTCTGGTGCCCCTTATGTTCGTCCTAACTTCACTCTTTCAAGTGAGCTACAAGGGCATACTGAAGCGCAAATACGAATCTTTTGGACAATGGCTTTGGCAATTCGGAGGCGCCCTTTAGCTTGGACATTCGCTTTGACGGTCCATTCGCCTCTTTTGGCCAATCTCCTTCAAAGGATACGGTATCAAAGCGTGCTAGGTAGTCGTATAAAAGTTTGCACACTGCTCGGTATGTTCCTCATCAATCCGACTCGTCTTTACAGCTCTCATATCCCGTTCTACATTTTAACTCGTCCATCTGTCTCTTTCCGCGATGTCGCACTACTACAACCCGATTCACCCCACTGTCAGCTCCCAGAACACATCTCAATATTCCTCCTTAGGCGGGGCAGTGCGCGGAGCCCCTGCTCAGTCTTCGTTCCTCATTCCGAATCGACGACGTGTTCCTCAGTCCATCTACCAGCCGACTGGCAAGTGGAGAAATCAGACCGGTCGTCTAGCTCCCATTCATGCTCCTGTATCGGTTGACTTCAAGGGTTACTCGAGACAGGGCATGAGAATGATGGAGCTTTATGCTCGTGGTGCATTTGCCCTCAGCCAAATGATGGAGGGCGGGGACGATCGGGTCCTTGCTCATACAGGCTTGAAGCGCATCACGCTTCACATTCGTGTATGTATCTTTTTCTTAGTACCAGTCCTCATTGATTGAGTTTGTTTTCATAGTGGCCTGGCTACGAGAACTACGAGTGGATACGATCCATTGAACTCAACACCTCCAGTGGTGCAATCACTCGCGCAGAAATCGCCGCGATTGTTGCTCAGAATTTCCATCGATACTTCGAGGTGAGCCAGCCCTTACGAGTGATCCTTGTACCCAGTATTAAAAGGTGAACTACTTTTAGAAACTCCAGTATTCCTCAACACCTGCAATGGAATGGCACATCGGTCCGATGGGCATCTCGTTTGACAAGCTTGTACTGGTCTCTATCTCGAACGTTTTCGAGGATGCATGGCAAGCCGACGTTGCCGTTGATTTTTGAATCTCCCCAGCCCCATTGACGACCTTCACGAAATTTTCTCTCGACACTATCCATGTCTTCATGATCCCGAATTCACTCCCTTCTCTGTAGATCCCGTATTCAATCTGTATTACTACTCCAACGCTGTATCGATTAGTTATTGTACAAGTAATCTCGCTTGCATTCTATTTTAATGCTAAAGTATAAATTTCAATCTATATACCTGACGTACGGTCTATGGTGGCTTGAACAAGATGTGAGTACATGTCTAACCTTTGAAAGTCAACCTTCTTCATTAACCAGCATTGTCCCCTGCTGGTACACTCACCTGAAAATTGCTGAGTAAAGGCTCAAAAATCCTTTCAAACCGGTCATGGCTAACAGAACGGAGTCAAAGTACAGTGATAGTGCAAAGACTGGTACGGCAGCAAGATCATTAGAACCATTCGAGAACCATAGATACATAGCTACACTGCTGCACCGTTCTTTTCTAGGTTTTCATTAGATCTGTTTCAAAAGTTTCACCTTGCTTGCTAGGTCCTTTGCCACCCCGTCTTTGCCAAGCGCCCGTGCATTTTTTTCTCACGTTAAGCGCCTTTTTTTTTTTTTTCCCCCATGAGCCGTCTCTTTCTACTTGCTCGCATTCGTCTTCCTATGTACATCCTCGTCGTAATCAATTTGTGTCTGATTCTATGTACTCGGTCCATAATCCCTGCTTTGTCCTCCAGCTCCTTTGTCCTATTCGAATGTCTTTCAATCTCGGGCATACGGCCTTTAATGCTCTGAAATGTTCTTGGGGTATTTCGGTTACGAATGGGTCGTCGGCCGTTATAAATAATCGTTCAATCGGTGGGCTATAATCCAACATATCTCTAACGCTATTTAATATATCATCCTATTAGTTATATCAGTTGGCTGAACGTACAACAACTTTGATGCGTTCCTTACCGGTTCATTCACATCGTCGACAAAATTTAGCTTGAGCTGGTGGACGTTGGCCATGACTGCTAACATCATACAAATTGTTTCCTTGTCGTCGACGTACACGTTCACCTCAAGTATGGTCACCTTCTGCACCTGTATCTCCACCTCGTTCACTTCTCCCCTATTCAAGCCATTGTCCGATAACGTAATTCTTCCTAGGTTCGGAAGTCGACGGCTAAGCTTCATAAAATGCACGGGACCGACAAAGTATGCAATGCTATCCGACAGCGTTTGGTGTCCCGTGTCTGCATCGTTAAAGTTTGGCAGCCATCCTCGTATATGCAACTTCTTTATCGCCTTAAACCTTCGTATTAAAGCCATGAATTCTCGTCGTTCGTCTTGTAAGTTTTCCTTTGTCGTCGACCATGCCCCGCGTCTGCTAAGTATTTCTAGGCTCTCACAAGTTGCATTTTCCCAGTTTTCGCTACCTGGACGCGCCTTGTTCCCTCTTCCGCGCCAACTCATCTCCAACGTTTTGAGGTTCTTGCTTCCTCGTATGATATCTTCCTCCACGTTTAAGCTGTGCCAACAACTGTTCACAAGCCGTACGTGTCGCGCAACCATCACGTCCAATTCGCACTTTTCAATAATCCCCACCACGCAAACGTTTTCTAATGAGAGTACGCAAAGTTGTTGCAGTCCTGTTATCGCAGAAAAGAGTTTCGACCCTATTGCGATTCCGGTAATGTTTAATCGCGTGAGATGTCGCATGCTCCGTATCTGTATGAACGCTATTTCGTTCAAGTGCGCTTCGTATCGGTCATTGCAATGTACCACTACTCCGTCCTGTATACGTTCAATCTGAACGCCCAAATTCAGCTCTTTTACGAGTGCTAGCACTCTCCCTCCCACCTCTGACCACGCATTGGCTGCTTCCACTAAATCGCCAACGTCTTTAAACACCAGCGCTTTGAATATGTATTCGTACGCTGGAGCACGCGTGCGCCTGCATACATGCGCCAATGCTGTTGACGTTTCTCCTAACATCTCGCATATCGACAGCCAGTTTTCGATTGGTAACATCATCGACGGTGACTCCTTGATACTGGCAGCATTCATAGCACGTAAATTGGTTTGTGTTCGTTTGCTTTATTGGTCGAGCTCCACTAAATATTATCCGTCGTCGCTCGTAAACAATTTCGTATTCCAACTCGTTTTCACCTTATCTACCGGACCTACATTTGATTAACGGTTCTTTTTCGACCTCCTACTAGCA